>CM056956.1:3935903-4014743 GCA_029856935.1 Cyclocarya paliurus
GATCTACATAACTGATAGAATTTTTTTTTTAATAAGTAAGAAGTCTTATTGATCCCGTAAATAGGCAATGCCCAAGTACACATGAAGTATACAAGAAAAAAGCCTAATTGCAAACTACCCGCTACGAAAAGTAGCATAAAAGTCATTAAAGCTCGCTCCATTCCATACCATGGATGAAGCCCAAAGCAAAAATGTGTGATAGAAGAAGGCCCTAAAACCATCCATACATCGACCATTTCTTTCAATCCATGTACACCACATTAAACATAGGGGCACCATCTTCCAAACAGCTGCAATATTACGATGACCCCGAATCCCTCTCCAACACCACAATAAATCTGACACCCTCCTAGGCATAACCCATGCTATACCGAGCCTACATAACTGATAGAATTAATTGAGAATAATCTTATAAAACCATCTTCTATACCTAAGGTGATGGAAAGAAAGTGAATTAATATTTTTTAACATTCCCCCTCATGTGTTAGCTAGATTCTCCTTAATAGGTTTCCGTAACAAGTGAAATATTTAATTGAAATGGGGGATAAAGAGTGGATCCAGAGTTCGGATTCCAGATCACCGCTCCAAAATACTCTAAAATCACCCACTGTTCCAAAACTTGAGCTGATGGGATGAGGTGCTTTAACACTTCTAATATAGGGTACCACTCTTCCAAATCTTTAACTATGAACATTCTTTTGAGGAAATTTTTAAATAAGCAAGGACTTGTAAAGTCAGAATTCACACAGAGTTTATTTATTTATTTGTATTCTGTATTAACTGATTACTGACATTTTTAAAGCATATTATAATTATTTACAGAGCATGGAAATTACAACTTTGAAGTTGTCTTCTCATACTTTACACAAATATTTAAATGGAAAATTAAATAAAGGACTTTTATGCAGTATGGCTGCATGTCAATTGTTTAATAGTATACGCAGCTACGCTCCATTCAATTTTTTCCCACTGTTTTAAAACAATTATATAGACAATTACAAAGAAGTAAGATTTACAAAAATCTAGATTTCAAGAGAGTAACTTTTTTAAAGGACAAACAATAAACCTTTAATTTATGCAACTATGAAGTTCATAAATGTAGTGATGTTTCAAGTCACCTGATCCCTGCTTGTGTAACTTTCTGCAAGCAGCTTAAGTGCAGCACCTTTTGCATTCTGCATTCGGTTCAGTGCCATGCTTCCACTTGCATCAACCACAAAAATTACCTGCCATAATGTTTTTATTTTAAGGGTCTGTTTGGCAACACAGCTGTTCTCAAGTATTCTCAAATATTTCCTTCTCAAAATTCACTCAAACACAAAACACTTCTCAATTTCAAATCTTCAAATTTTTCATCTAATCATTACAACTTTTCCAAACTCCCAAACAAAACACAAAAACTAATACTACTTTTTCAAATTTCAAAACAAAAATAATATTAAAAAATAATATTCAAATAATTTTTTAACTTTATAATACTTTATTCAACTTTTTCTCTCTCATTTCCCAAAACTCAATAAAACATCTTAACTCAAACCATTTCACTACTATTATACTAGATATTCTAAGTATCCAAACAGGCCCCAATCTAATATGTCAAAAGTATATTTGGTGCTCACAGCAGAAACTTTTAAATCAATCATGTAGAAATAGTCTAAATTATCAGTAAAGAACGTTCACTACTTTAAAATGGTGCTGGATTCTTTCAGTACGATATTCTTGTGCTAAAAGTGATAAGACTCAGTTTCGATATTTTTATTCTTTTAAAAAGTTCAGGACAAAAGAAAAACATAAGACACAAGTTTTACTACCAATGCCCCTGCTTTTCGTGCCATTCTCTTCGCTCTCATATCAGTTTTCTCCACAAAAACTTTCCTACCGCTTTGAGTGTTCTTCTCCCTACGCAACTTTTGATATGGTGCAGCTGCTCTGAGGGTTGCATCGACAGCTAATCTCTTTACAGGGCCCTGTGTACCAATAAGAAGCTTGTTTCAGAAAAGACAGCAGTAGAGACAACTTTCATTGTAAAACACAATTTGAGAATTATGAGACTCTAACAAGGACTGATAATTAAAATAACAGGTTTTGAAAGTTTAGGTAAATTCATTTGAGTCAACACAAAAAATGCAAATGGGTTGAAAAATGCCATAAAAAGAAAATGTTATACCTCTCTTTTCGACACAAGAAATAGAGTTGGTCAGGGGAGGACTAACCTTTGGAAGCATTGGCTTTATATATCGGCCTCTGTCCTCTGAAAATATCACATTCTTTGCCCTCCCAGCCTTCCCTCGGCGTCTCTGTGCTTGTTGTGCAAAGAAGAGAAGTTTCTCATCCACTAAACCCCCTTCTGCATCAAAGATAAACTCTTCAGGTATTTGTTCTTGCTCCTGTTCATTCTCTTCATCATTATCATCCTGCTTAGGAAGGGAACCTTCACGTTATAACAAACCAATACTTCACTTTAAAGAAATTTTTAATAGAAGATCAAAGGTAAGAGATAGATAGAATTAAAGAATATGGTAAAATTAACAGATTACTAGCAGTAGTGAACTAAAAGAAAAGCAAGCTCAAGATTTTGATCTAATAAACCTCTTGTTCTTCCTCATCATTCTGCTGCTCCTCGGATTCTTGATTTTGTGGAGGAGGAGGAGGTGGAGGCGGCTGATTTTGCTGTTCCGGTGGATTCTCATTGATGATTGAACGAGGAAGAATCACAAGTTCTACCTGTTGTATAGAATATATCAGAATAGGAAGATTTTGCATGTTTGCCCAAATGAAAAAAAGGCTATGATGTAGACAACGACAAATGGAAAACTGTACTGGAGATACATGCTTATTCCCAAAGGAAAATGCCTTGGGCCCTTAACCAGTCTCAAAGTGGGATTTTGACCATCTATGCCCTATGCCTCTCCATGTCTTTTTCTATTCACTCTATAGATGCACCAATATAACAGGTGGAATTCTGAAACACAACTCTTTCTAGTATAACAATGAACAGCAGTCTAGACTAATATACTATTCATACAAAATTGGCTGGTAGACATTTGTACCGATTAGGATGTTGATCCCATGCAGTTTAAAACTTGAGTGTGATTTCTTTGCAATGAAATGATGGTAATGATCTTCAATATCTGATTTCCAGTTTTCTAAATATTTATTTTCCGCTTTCTACAAAATATGTACTTTGTGATTTAGCACAACAGAACTGGCCAAGACTGACAGCAACATACCTAAGCACCAGTATCATTCCAAACATAGAAAAAAAGGAAGTAGCTTAAGGTTGCCACCATTGATAGTTGGGATATTACCATAGCAAAGATGTCCTGGCAATAAGATTCATAAAACTGCAAAGCCACAGGTGCATGCACATAACTAAGGATAGAAAATAATGTCATTATATTTTCAGAAGAATACTTAACAGCTTTCTTCAGGTCATCTACGTTGACTTTTTCTCGTCCTTCCAAAGCAGCTAAGCATTTTGCAACACGGGCAGCATATAGCTCAGCTCTGTGTCCCTGTAATACAAAAGAGCCATTTAAGAATATGTATTTGCAATCCAAATAGATGTGCTTCGTATACACACACACATGCAACAGAATAATGATTACAAATAGCTAAATTTTTTTTTTTTTTATCAGTAGATTACAAATAGCTAAAATTTACTTCTTAAAACATAACAAAATCATAGCAATTTCCTGTTTTCATATTATTATTAATGTTGTTGGGTAGAGGTCCTATCGGAATGGGTAGGCCCAAGTTGTGTTGTTATTGTTGTTGTTGCTGTTGTTTTGTTATTATTATTTATGGTAACAGCACCCTCCAATTTCATGATTAACGCGCACAAAAAAATTTACGAGTGTAGCATGCCAGCTAACATCCCCTAGTTTTGAAGTCCCCTGCTGTCATGTTTGATATATAACCCTTCGTCATGGAAAACCCCCATCCCATGCACCAAAAGATGGAAATCCAAAGAAACATATATGAGATTTTGGGATAATTTGTAGTGCAGGTTTATTCTGCTGTGTACGTAAAGCCAAAGACTAACAGTAGCATGGTGGCCCCAAATAGTTCCAAACAACAACAAAAAAGCAAAAAGAATGGAGTAATTTTTGCCTAACCAATCATGGGTAGTTTGAATTCAGGGCATCATTGAATTGCCTTGAGTAATTGGCCATAAGGCCAAGTAGATATCAATTTCCTTTTCTATGGGGATGATCATAAAATGCAAGTCTTCAACTCAATTAGCAGCTCAAAGTGGGTAGGAGGCGACATGACATTGGGGCCGGACTTATTTTCCTCCCCCAGAAGAAATAAATGGAAAGAATTGCTGAAATTAAAAAGAGTTTCACAGTTAGAACCTGGCAACCACCTCGAAGGGCTTCCATAACAAGGTACTTCAATTGTTCTCTGCTGATGGCAACATCCTTCAAATACTCTCTTGCCAAAATAATCTGCAATGTGTAAATAAATTCATGAAACCAATATTTTGTTCAATAATCATTCTCCGTGGACCGCTGACATCCAAGTAGAATCAAGGAAGAGATCCTGTGTAACTCTGTCTTAATAAGACTGACTTAATTATAAAATAAAAAATAAATCAAGGATGAGGAACTTGTCTGCAACATCTTTTAGATAATTGTGATGCTTTTTCACATCTATTAATATTTTATCATCCAACACCACAGTTATGTGATGCTTATATATTAGATAATTGTCCTTGAATCCTAGAAAGCTATCGAGTATGATGATTGATAATGATATCTGAACTCAGACAGAAAATGATATTATGGTGAGCTCCCTACATATTCTCTTGGTCAATGAATGCAATCCATAGAACAATGAATTAAGATCTTGTTGCATTGGCATTCTTTTGGGCCATCGGCAATCGATGAATTATCCATTTATCAGCTAACATCTATTTTTTCGCTTTTTTTCCATCCCAGCAAAGAACGCTATTTTCAGGAAGATGAGGCAGAAAATCCCTCCCCATTTAATATTTATTTTACAGCACACTTGCCTGAGTTTTTGCATAGTCTGTTTCTTCCTCAACCATTTTAAACACCTCATTACTTTGTTCCTGAAATTGTGTTGCAATTCCAACAGCGGCAACACGATCTTCAAAACTCATGGGAAGATCTGCACTGCAGGACAAGGGTGTTACTAGTGGAACGAGAGAGAATTGACAGTACTAGCTCATTAGATTAGCTAAGTACAAGTTTTGTACCTCAAATTAATTGCAATACGGTCTAGTAAATGCTCACGTACAGCACCCTCTTCTGGGTTATAAGTAGCAATAAGAAGTGGCTTGCATGGGTGCCTAAAGCTTATTCCTTCTCTTTCCACGGTATTAACTCCTTCAGTCAATACATTAAGAAGCAAATTACTAATACCCTCATCCAAGAGATTTATTTCATCAACATATAGAACACCTCTATGGGCTTCAGCAAGAAGGCCTGGCTGGAAAACAGTTGTTCCTGTTTTCACAGACTCCTCGACATCAACAGATCCAATGAGTCTGTCCTCTGTGACTCCAAGGGGAATCTGTAGCATGAATAACCTAAGGAGATTAGGCGACGAAAGAATTGTAAATATGAATGTCTTCTCTCACTAAAAGTACCTGAACAAAAGGAGATCTGACTATCTGGGTCTTAACATTACCAGCAGAGTCATATTCTGCTCGTTCAGCTAGATCATTTTCCCACCTTCAAAAATTTGAACAGTTATTATCTTGAATGAAACAAACATGTTACCATCATTGCATCATATTGGAGAAACAAATACAAGAACACATTGGGTCAAGATGTCGTCTATTTAAATATTTTCCACCAAATAACATTTCAATGTTTTAGCTTAATAACCTTTTCCGTTACCACTTCACTTGCTTTTCAACTGAAATATCTTCTATTTGTCCTGATAATTGGGTCACTACATAAATTTTTGGCTGAAATGGATTAAGTGGGTCTCCACATAGTAAATTATTATTTAATGTTTTTTTTTTTTTTTATAAGTAAGAAATAAGTTTCATTGATATGAATGAAAAATAGGCATAGCCCATGTACACAGGGAGTATACAAAAGAAAACGCCTAAATACATTCTAAAAGTACTACATTAAAGATAAGAAATCATGCACATTGTTTCCATTAAGGACAATAGCTGAAAACCATAGGAGTAAAGTATGTAGAAAAATATTCTGAAGCCCCGCTATTGTTCTCTGTCTATCTTCAAAGCACCTCGCGTTCCTCTCCATCCAAATACACCACATAATGCATAGAATTATTTAATGTTTAAACAATAATGGGATTCCGCCATACATTACTAAATAATAAATTACTATTTTTTTCAGACAATGAGTCTGTGAGGCATTACATGGATAAAACCTCAAGGATGGGAGCAAAGGGTTTCAAATTTGGGCAACAGTTCTTGAAGGGTTCATCATAGCATATCTTACTTTCTTTTCTATGTGAATACGCATGCCACAGAAATTCACATAATGTATTAGAGGGACTTAAGTTCTTCTCACAACAAAACTTCCCTAGTTCCTTTCTATATAGAAGTACAAACAGATAATTAAATATACAGATTGTGGAACATTTGATTTATCCTTCACACAGTTCTGAAGCTAATACTTTCCCATACCAAGTTGACAGTAATTGTAAGCTTTCCAAACGAATCACCTTGATGTCCAATAATACTTAGAACATTGAATTGAATATTATCTCTTGTGATAGAAAATCCTACAATCAATTAACCACCACCATCCATTCCCAAAATGGTTGATTGGTCAAGAAAGTTGAAACATAAAGAGATTATAGACTTCTAGTTTGGACTTTGAACCATCTGAACCTAAACAAACCCATATAAAGAATCTAGACCAATCAATTCTAGATCCAGTAAATTTTTATTGCACTGTTGGCATCCATATTTAGGGACAAAATGGACAAGCCTGAACAATATTTTCTGCTTCTAAAAGCTAAGAGTCATGGCTGGTTCAAAGTTACCAATAAAAAAATCATAGCTGGTTCAAACTTCACACTGAATTAATAGTTCTCAAGCAATCCAAGACGAAAGCAATAAATATGTACACAACATATTCTCAGCATATCAGCATCATACCATTATAACATGAAAGATACTAATTGATCACCAAATGGTGTCCTATATGCAAGAATTTTGAGAAAATGATAGGCTTAAAAAGCCTCGAGTCCATGAGGCAATGATCCAATGTGTTTTTTTTTCTTTTTTTTTACAAATTATCTCATGGTAAGTTAGACTTATACCATGAATTAAATTCAGATACAAACAGTTGTATTTTGTTTTTTGTTGAATTAAGTATTTTTTTTATAATTAATAAGAGTTTATTACCATAAATAGGCATAGCCCAAGTACACAGGAAGTATACAAGAGGAAATACCTACGTACAACGACTCAAAAGAAAGCAAAAACTAGAAGAACTCCAACACTTCATCACTATTCATTACAAAAGCCTTTGCCCATAGACATAGTGTTTTAAGGAAAAATTCCCTAATTTCTTCCATCGATCGTTCTTTGTCTTCAAAACATCTCCCATGAATGAAGTATTAAAACATGTTTGTATTAGAAAAGATTCCTATCTCACTTATACAATCAATAACCTTACTCTTCTGGGCAGGCTGGATCTGCATTTGCTATTGAACCGACAACAATATCAATTGGAGGCAAAATTGCATGCAACCCGCGTGCCATAACTGTCTTGGCTGTTCCTCGCTTTCCAGAGATTGCAATCCCTCCAATCTCACGGTCAGTAGCCCCAAGCAAAAGAGCAGTTTTTATAGCATCCTATAAAAATAATTAATTTCAAAAAATTCAAAAAATAATGTAAGAGTTGCTGATTAGCGACAGTACCTTTAAAGAAAATTCACAGGTCAACCAAAGTATGCACAGAAGTATTGACCAAGCCAACTAATGTACATACATATATATATTCTTACATGTCTACTTATAAAATATATATATATATATATATATATATATATATATATTCTGACATGTCTCTCACATTTTTCTTCCAACCAAGTATTTATGCAATGCAAAAAACAGTTTGCGTTGGCACCACCTTTTCAGTTAAAGGCCACAACTTCAGTTGAAGCATGGATTCTGCTTATTAACATCTTACAATTAGTTTTATGATACCATTTGTCTCTTTAAATATATTACAGATTGAAAATGTACAATCAACATCAGGGACTATTCCTAAAGTTATATGGACCAGCTACCAGCCTAAGACTTCATACTCCCTTGGAAAAACTGTTATATAACTCCCTCTTTTATGATAGAACCAAAAATATGTCACCCAACTCAACTGAAGATCATAAATGCTTGAGCTTAAGTTAATACAATTCATGCACCTTTCTGGGATTGAAACCCGGGCCGAAAATATATCCCTCTATAATAAAAAGCTTTTCACGCTCGCTAACAATCATGCTAGTTACCAAATCACAATGGCAGCCCATGCAGAACTATACAATAGTTGAGAGTATTTTTATGTGTAACAATTGTTGACACCATAACCGAGCTAATCCTTCAGATTGTTATTGTAAGTAAAAAGTGAGAGAAATAAGTAATTTTTCACAACATTTCGATGATAACGTATCTAAATGGTACTTACCAGTTACAGTTGAATTTGCAATCTACCATGAGGTACGGTTTCTCATGTGGTGAAGAGAGAGAGAGAGAGAGAGATTGGCAGTCAAGCAGTTGATACAATCAAAACCCAGTTTCAGTTCCAACCATAAAAGAACAAAATAGCAAAACCCAGAAAATACTACAAAGAAAGAGGGGCAAAGAAAGAAATTAAAACCCACTTTCAGTTCAGCCATAAAAGTTCAAAATGGAAAGGCCCCATCACTAATTCATGAAAAATACACAATTAACAAACCATAACACCATTATCGAGAGAGAGAGGGAGGCTGTACTTGGCCAACAACAGCAGCTAGAGGGAAGTACTGTCTTCCATAATTAGGAGTTGCATGATCCGGCTTCTCTGCGGCAAGTAGTGCACCATTGCCAGGATCAAGAGCTGCATTTGCACTTGCGGAAACTGCACGGACACGAGCCCAACGAATGCGAGGACGTATGTGATTCAAAAGAAGAGGGTGTAACTTGAATGTTGAAGAAGATTGGAGCTGTGAGATATATGAGCATGTTGGAGCCGAGGCCGAGAATGCCATCGGAAGAGAGAGAGAGAGAGAGAGAGAGAGCTGGGCTCCTAAGTCCTACTTTCTTATCCGTTACTCAATCTGTCTGTTTTAATAGAAGTAAGGCGTCACTGCGAGAGCGAGGAGGGTCCGAGGGAGTGGGCAGAAAATTAAAATATATTAAAAGGCCATAAAATTCTCCAAATTTTCTTTAATATCAATGAAATTATAAAATTCAATCTTGATTATATGAGTTAATTCAATAAAATACGATTTTGAACTGAGAGGTAAGGGGCCGATCTCCTCCTAATCGGGAATTTACACCTTTACTTGTGACACATAATAAAAGTGATGGTAGACAATCAAATCTCGGTATTATGGTAAAGAGTCGATCATTAATCCAAAAGCTATATGACTATTGGGCATTAGTTTGATTAAATCTTTAATCCGAATCCTATATCTACGGTGGCCCATTTTATCAACACTAACCAAATATTAATTTTTTCCTTTTTGGTAGATTCACTTATCTATCAGATTCAATGACTTAACATTATATTCATACATAATACTAGGGTTGTGCACCCGGATCCGAATCCGGATAAATCCGGATATGGATTTAAAAAACCGGACGAATATCCACCCGGATAAACCGGATTGAAACCCGGACGGATATCTGGATTTGGACCCGAATATCCGGTTTCAATCCGGAAACCCGGATTTTACAACTTTTTTTTTTTGAGCTTTTGTTTTTAAAAATCAATATGTTTTTACCACTTTTAAAATGCTTTTTTTTTAAACAGACTTTTTAACACTTTTTAAAAGGCTTTTTATCCAAATTTGTACCAATATTCAGATTTTATACCATGTCTTTTTGTTTTTGTTAAATAAATATGTTTTTAACACTTTTAAAACGCTTTTTATTTTAAAAAAAAAACTTTTTAACACTTTTCAAAAGGCTTCTTTATAGGCTTTTATGTTTATTATTTTTTCTAGGCATTTTTTTATATAATGAATATTTTTTAGGCATTTTTTTAACCTTTTTTTTTATTGCCTATTCAAATTTTTATAAAACAAAATGAAAAAGAATAGACATCAACATACACAATTCATTACATTGTTGTTTACAAGGAACAAATAGTGAAAAATTTAAAAGCAGCAGCAAAGAACTGTGGAAGAACCATTTGAAGTTGAGCTCCC
The DNA here is from genome assembly GCA_029856935.1 of Cyclocarya paliurus. Lineage (NCBI taxonomy): Eukaryota > Viridiplantae > Streptophyta > Magnoliopsida > Fagales > Juglandaceae > Cyclocarya > Cyclocarya paliurus. The sequence continues at coordinate 3,946,275 of CM056956.1, forward strand.
TATCATCTTCATTGTGAGCTGTGGTAAACAAAGAACTGGAAATCAAGAAATTAGTTAAAAAATCATATCCCAAACTGATATGCATATATATTAGAGAAAAAAATGAGATAGTGAGAAAGATCTCTGCTTCAACTATCACTATGTAAATCTCTACTTTTCTGATAATCAAAACACTGAATAGCACCAAAACAACGCACCAATGTTCCGATATGCACATATTCATTGGTTAAGTAGCCCAAAAAATCTATTTATCCCAATACAGAGAGTTTAGTACTATCAACAAAAAACCAGTTCCAACAGGAACCTTTGGCAGGAAGGAAATTTCTGTCATAAGCAGTCTAAAATGTAAAAAATATTCTTATATTCTTAACGTAGAGCAATTTTTATATATCAACAAGCATCAAAATCAAGTGGTTGGAATAGATGCAAGATCAAAAGGCTTAAAGCTACTTTGAAGAGATGGAATGCACAACTAGTGTTTGGGAATATTTTCAAGACGTTGTCAAACGTAAGAGATAAGTTGCAAGAATTGGAGTAGAGTCTTGAACAACAATCATCTACTGTTACTGAATCTGAGTTAAAAATTGCTGTATAATAGAGTATTATTACAAGAGGAAGTTTTTTGGAAGCAAAATTCAAGAGTCTCATGGTTGCAAGAAGGTGACAGAAATTCAAGTTTTTTTTCATCAAATGTTGTTGTACAAAAGAAGAAAGAGCACCATTTCATCTCTAAACTTTTCCAGATGGAAGTATAACAAATAACAAAGAGAGGATACATAATGCAGCAGTGGATTCTTTTAAAAAACAACTTACTAAAGAAGAGATTCATATACCAGGGATGGCTTTCTAGATTCAATTCCTGACTTGATAATAGAGGATGATAATAAAATGTTGCTGCAGAAACCATTTTTAGATCAAGAGTTGAAGGAAGTTGTCTTTTTCTACACCAGTGGACTCAGCACCAAGACCTGATGGTTTTTCAGCAGGTTTTTATACAGAGTGTTGGTCCATTATTCAATATGATCCACATGGACCATGTCTACTTATGAGAAGCTTTAAAAGAAGAAGACGAATAAGTAGGAGAAGGAGAAGAATCAGTAACTTTCAAGTTTAATCAACAATCCAAGCAAAAAATACCAATTAAGCACCCAAAAAAAAAAAAAGATAGCCGACCACTGAAAAAGATAACCACCAAAATTCAATATAAAAACAAAATACAACATTACCTTGCTATATGAATACCCAAACAGAATACCTAACAAGCAATGAGTATATAATATTATCTTGCTATATGCTTTCCATCTTCAATATTAGCATGTTTCATTGTCTGATCTAGATCCTTGAGCACCATAGACAAGTCACTATAATATTAGCATGTTTCATGGTTTGAACATAACTCAGTGCAAGAAATTTATAGAAAAAATACCCATAGATATTCATCGAGAACCCAGATCTCTTGGCAAACTACATCTAAAACTCATCTTTTTTAGAAAGCATATTGGGCGGCTCATCACATGGGTGTATGGAAAACAGCAATAAGATATGGGAAGCAGAGGAAATACCCACTAAATCTAACGGCACAAACAAAACCTAGAGAAGAAATTAGAGGCCCGAGATAAAGAAATCAAATAAGATGGGGAAAAGAAATGGGAGAAGACTAACCCCGTGTACATCACCGAGAGCACAAGTGGAGAATCTTAACATGGAGCAGCAGCAAAGATGCTCGACCTCTGCAATGCCCATATATCTGGTTACTTGAGAAGCAAATAGTACTTGAACCTCTCTGTTTTTAGGAATTTCTCAGGGCACCATATCATTGCATCCGTCGACTGAGAACCCTTGCAGTCGTGAACCCCTCCAAGCTTCATCTTTATGAGTTGGCCGTCGACGAACCAGGACACCGTGCCATGATGGGTCTGCGTTGATGACTCTAAAGAGAGGGAGAGACGATCGAGACTGAAGAGAGGGAGAAAACGGCTTAGCTTTTAAGCTTAGGGTTTTGGCCAGAGGGAGCAAGGGAGTGCCGAGAGAGCGAGGAAATCACTGGAGGCGGGGGCAAAAAGGTTTCAAAGACCTAGAGTAATTTCTTTTAAATAGTGCGGTTAAGGGTAACCGCATGGACAAACCGGATCCGGACACAGATCCGGGCAGTTTGAAATTATTTTAACCGCATACTAACAATCCGGGCGGTTAACCGCCCGGATCTACCGGATATCCGGTTTTCGGTTAACAGCCTTACATAATATCAAGGTCTTTTAATCCAACCTATAGTTCACCCTCTTTATGATTTGAACTAGTAACGTAGTCTCTGCTCATATACAAATTGTTAAAAACTCAACCATTAATTCAAAAATCCTACTATTGTTGAATATTAATTCAGTTAAACCTTTAACTTTCAAAATGATAACATTCACACAAAAAAATATGAAGTACCATCAAACTCGCATTAAATATTTTTCTAAACATCAACATTTCCAGGCACCTTTCCTGGCATGCTACCATGGAAACCTAACAACATCCCTCTTGGGAAGCCTTCAAGCATCTCCCTAAAAAGCCTGGCATGCCTTCAGGTTTCTTATTGGAAGATGAGTGCTCTTGCTTCATAGCCTTCTCATATGCCGCTTGAACAGAATATACAAGCAAATTCTTAATCTTGTAGCAAAAAATTCAAAGATAATTTTGGTAGGAGCCACCCAAAATAGCTTACTCGGGCTTCAACACGGTGACGACGCCTTTCACGCTCTATTTTTTTTTCCTCTCTTTCCTTTTGCAACCTTTTTATACTTCTGATGATGTTCCTCAATCCTGTGCACATTTGGTACCACCTGGGAAATCCGAAGAGAGGGAGGGAGAGATAGAAAGGGACGAAAACTTCTTCAATCAAAGGAGAGAGTGAAAGGGGAGAAAGAGAGAGACTGACGGGAAAGGTATATGGAACTACAGAACCGCTTCTAAGCGATCGAGCCAATTTTCCTCAAATAATAGCCTTCTTGTTACGTGCTGCTAGTTTAGAAATTACACCAAATTCAAGTTACACTCATTCACATGGGAAAGAAAAGGCAAACAAATATGAAATCGATCTTCTCTTCACAGAAACCTCGACTTTGCTATGCTTCCAGTTTCACCGCCGAGCAGAGTTCCATCGCTAGCAATCCACCTCCATTAGTCTGTTGCCCACTACGTCCACATGAAAATTGTTCACAAATTTTGGGGCGAAAGTACCAAATCTGTAGAAAAAAAAAAACCCCAATAAAGAAGGAGAGAAATACAGCATAGTTAATTAAACTTACCTTGATATTAACGTTGAAGACGAAAATGAGAGAGAGAGAGAGAGAGAGAGAGAGAGAGAGAGAGAGAGAGAGGCTATTACCTTCTTGTGTAGCCAATCGGAAAAGAGATGCCCAAATTAAGTATTTATTGCAGGTGAAGAGGAGAAAAAACACTAGCAAAACGTAAGAAAAAGATTTCCCTCTCACATCTGTAGAAAAAAAAAGGATAAAGAATAGGAACAAAATCTTAAAAAAAAAAAAATTAACTTACAAATTTTTATATTCAGATCTGTAAAAAACTTCAACTCAGAAAGTAAAACACTTTAAAGAAATCCCCATGTAAACCAGAAATCAAAACACTTTGAAAATTTTATACTCAAATCTATAGGAAAAAAAACCATAACCGACGGCAGCAAACAACGAAAATATAAAGCCTTACCAGAATCGAGAGGGGGAGGATGAGTCAGTCATGTCTAACTAATAATTTCTATTCCTTCTCTTCTTTGTTCAAACAATGAAAATATAAAGCCTTACCAGAATCGTCGTGGTGGGGTTTTAATAAGCAGATTCATGATTGGGATTGACTAGAAACTAAAAAGAGAATTTGAGTTTTTTTTTTCCCTCGGCAAAAAAAATTCTCCCTCATGGCGGAGAGGGCCGTGAGCGAGAATGGAGAGCCGTAATATTCGGCCTAGGTTCTATCGGAGAGAATGCGTGTGTGATTCTACGCAGTGGGAGTACATGATAGTGAGATTGAGTTGGCCATGTGGAAATCACCCATTGGAGGGCTGTTGGTTGGGGAAAAATAGATGGACCGGTTCTAAGGATTTCTCATGGAACTTACTTACAATCACTTATATTTTTCTTTTGGTAAATTCTATTTTTCTTTTAGTAAAAAGCATATATGTCATAATATTATTGGATGGTGTAAATTTTCACTTAACACAACACTGGTTTATTGGATGGTGTAAATTTTCACTTCACATAGCACTGGGTTTAAGGTTTTTCCCTTTACAACTATGTCCACTTCTAAATATTATTGAATTTGTAGCTTCAAAATTTGAACAAATAAAATTAATTAATAAAACTCTATATAGATAATATCTAATTACTGAATGGGCCATAGCGAATAAACTATTAAAAACTTAAGGAGAAAATACATAAGACGTCCCCCTAATTACCACTCAATTTTTAGCCATCCCCCAAAAATTATTGAAAAAATATGATAACACCTCTAACACAATTTGATTTAGAAGATAAATTTTAAAATTTAAATTTTACAAATCAAATCTTACCTTTTAAATAATATAAATAGTGTGCTTTAGACATCAGCTTAAAAATTGAATAACTCAAAATTATTTAATCAATCATCCTACTAAATTACCAAGAAAGTAGTTTTTTAGGTTTATATAGTATTGGTATCCGTGTGTGCAGCTCGTGCAAATTTATACTTTTAAAGGAGGAGACTACAAATTGGGTGACAGTTTGAGTTATTTTCTTCAAAAGAGAGTAATTCATGTTCTCATCTCTCTCAGAAGTTTTTAAAAAAAGGAAAATTGGGATTTATTTGGATCATGGGCTGGTTTGAATTTAGAGATAAGATGATTTTAGATGAAATATAACATTTTAACAAATATTATTAGAATATTATTTTTTAATATTATTATTATTTTAAATTTTTAAAAAAAATTTAATTAAAATTTAAAAAGTTAAATTGTTTATTATATTTTATGTAAAAATTTAAAAAAATTATGATGATGAAATGAAACGAAATGATAAATGAAATGAAATGAGACACTTTCCGAATCCAAACATGACCATAGTAGACAGCTATAATATTATAGATAACCTATTTGAATTAGAGTTTTTTTTTTAAATAAAACTTTTATTTATTTATTTCCTGCAATGCAATCTCATCGAGTATGTTTGAAAAGCATCTTATGATTCCAACTCCGAATGAAGAATAATGAAGGTATCAAAACAAGGATTTTAATATGTAATTTGAATTTATCAAGATTAAGGGGAATAAAAGGGTCAACGAAAAAGATACATGGATATAATTCACATTTTATTAAGGTGGCAACTCGTTCCATCCAAAAGAAAATACTTGTCTATACCATTGAGAAAAGGATTATAATCAAAGGGTTTATACTGTACATGTGTTAAAAATAAAAATAAAAATTAAAGGATGGATATATTTCTTTAAGCTACATCATACATCATTCTGGCTCCTCACAACTCTCTCTCTCTCTCTCTCTCTCATACATACTGACTGTATAATTGCAATTCTGGTCGGCAATCAGATTATAAAACATAAATAAATGACTTTTTTCCTCTTTTTTTTCTTGTTTATTTTGTTAAAAGCACAAACCACCTTCTTGACAAGTTTCATCCTCTTGTGAATAATTACTAATCTTGCAAGAATCTCAACTCTATTTGTTGTCTTACTCTTTTGCCTTAAATTGCATCAATTGTCAGTCATGTGAACTAAAACCTAAGTCAAGTCACTCCCAAAGTCCGTATGTTACCACAACCCCAACCCCAACCCAACCCACCTGATAAAAGAATGCAAAAAGGGTTATAGGATTGGATTTAGCATTGATGGACAATCACCATCACGAGAATACCCGGCATCTTCCCATAAATATGCAGAGATTGCAGTCTTCTGAAGCTCAATGAAAACCTGTAACAAGTCATAAATAGGTGAATCCCATATAGAGTTTTTGGAAAAGAGGAAAATCAAATAGATTTTTGGGTCCACAGAAAAATAGGTTGACGCCAAAAGGATTAAAATAGAAGGCTCAAAATTCTCATTCTTATCACTTACAAAATATGACAACAGAGCAAACATTTACATATATTTCCAGGAGCATCAAGGAATTCTTGAAGACCATTATCTGGCCAACTGTGAGGACATGAGTCAAAAGTCTATATTACCATAGAGTATAAGTCCTGTGGAACAAAACAAAACCCCACACGCACACAGCATGACACCACAGCTCACAGTCGATAGCTACAATTAACCCACGTGTTTTCTAAGTTTGTATATATCACACACTCCATGGGACTTGAAACTATGATTTGATCCACCACCCAGGTGGTGGGGATGCACAAAATGTTTTTATGACAATTTTTGCAGTATAAAAATAATGTAGATAGAACACATGGCATAACTAGACATCATAGGATCAAACAAAAACAGTTCTCAAACTTTTTCTTCACCCCTTTTCAGTGAATAAATGGATGGGGACAAAAACTCTCAGGCATCAAAACAAACTTGTGATATATATTTTAAGGTTTCTTGTGAAAATTAATAACCTTTTCAAGGTATGAGCTATACCTCTCCTTCCTTTCTAGTGAAGTATTATGTTACCTTCTTGGAATGGCTCGATACACTGCTTTGCTGCCGCAACCTTCTGTTTGGTTATTCTGGCTTTGCCCACAGTATATTCAATCTTCCTTTTCCTAAATAGAAGAGTTCTTCTTAGTCGAAGATCTCTGGTTATCTCCAAGTTGAAACTTGTAAACCCACTCATAATTATCCATTCCTTCACTTTTTCATCCAATGGGTTTCTCAAACCAGAGAAGATCAGAATCTGACTGTGCCGAGGTATTCACCCTCAAATCTCAAGACAATTAATTACATACGATCTGCAATGATAGGTAATCAAATTACAAACATTATTGTGCATAAACAAAATAGATAAAACTAGTAAATTTTCCAATAAAGAAAAAAAATAAACCCCCTTACTTCTGATCATATTTATCCCAACATCCTAGACGAGAATTTTAGCCAATTATAAAAAATTACACAATTTCCTTTTTTAAATCAAAATGCACTTTCGAAATAAACCCCATAGGTTATTTTGTCAGCATCAAGCAGAATATATGAAACGCTCAATCCATAAACTTTTTTAATTTTAATGACGTGGAACCTCACTAAAGCAGGGCCCTTGGACCCATCATGAAGACTAAACCCCAGATACACGATCCCCATTATAACCGTATATTATGCAATCTAGGGGACCTCCAGGTGCATAATGAAACCCAAGATGTCTGAGACTACAACTCAACCCAAGCCCGCCCTTTAACCACTAGGCTGTATCCTAACAGGTACTCAATACATATAACTCAATGAATAGAAGATATAAAAATCCAACATCTAAAGAACTGACTTCTACTTCCCAAAATCCTGCAAAACACAAAATACCAATTTTTTTTATTGGCACCGGGTGTCCAAGAACAAAGTCCCCACTAATCCCGGGGGTAACACAAAATACCAATTACTTAAAAGGTATCAACAAAAGGGAATGGGAATAATTGGTAGATACTTGCCAATGCATCCAGACTATCGGCAAACCTAAAGGGGGACCTCAAGAAGGCACATAAACTGGGTAGATAGTTACAGGTTTTGTAGATAACGGTGTGTAAAGGGCCAACAACTAACACACCCAAAATAAGTATCATTGATCCTCTAGAAAAATGACAACCTATTAGTGTAGCTGGTCCTAAAAAGAAAGCATATAAAAAACAAGTTGCAGGAATTGGAGCAAGTTTTTTTTTTTAAAAGTATACCTCGCTCAAGGGTGAGACAGCACTAGATTCTTCATCATTATGTTCAACCACAGCATTACCTTGCACCTCAACCAACTGGGACACATCAGTCTTCACAGTTAGCAAGTGGGGGCAGATAGGAGGGTCCCTTTTGCGACATACGTGGCACCTAAATCCAATAAGTTTATTGATGTTCTCCAGAGTGAGCCCAAAAGCATTTCCATGAAACCACTCTGCATAATAGACCATCCAGTGACGATATATATTATGTAGACACATGAACGAACTAAAAATTGATAAGGCAGTCATAAAGGGTATAATTAAAAAGCTAAAAGCAAAAGCAGACGATGCTTCAACATGCATCCTTTTCCTAATCAACATCCAAATGTCTAAAAATAAAATTTAAAAATCAGAGTTAACCAAAAAAATGAAGAAAAAGAAATGGAAAAAGAAGTAAAGTACCTCCACAAGTTTCGCATAATATATAACTTAATGTAGATGCACAACCTGCTTCACAACAAAGATGGCATTTGGGCTGATCAAGAATTACAGACAACTTATCGGAAGGGACAAGAATGTTTTTCTCCCTAAAATGCATCACTCGTTCATCATTTGGCTTCCTGGACAACAGAAGACCATTGAGCCAGTAACTCTGGTAAACATGTGTTCTCTTCTTCCTCCAAGAAGTACTTCTCTTTGGTTTCTTATAGGACTTTCTGGATTTTATCTGCTTTGCTTTCCTGTGTCCTACACGCTTTTTATTTTGCAGTGGCACGTATTTGACTTTCCTAGGTGAACGACGTAGAGGCACAACAGCTAGAGCTTTTTTACTGTTTTGAGATCGAATTTGTCCACCCTTTGATGCTTTTTTACTGCCTTTTAGTCTCACCGACCTGCGATCTTTGGAGACTTTTTTATTCTTCTGTGACAGTAGTTTTCCTCCTTTTGTGCCAGTTTTCCCTCTTTTTGAATCAATCTTCGCTCGCGTCCCATCATGGCATCGGTGGCATGTATAGGTACATTCAGCAGTGACGGCCCCAGCAGACTTTCTCACATGCCTTTTATGAAAAAATCCTGCAATATGATGATATCCAAGTACCAAACTTAGTGTAAAAAGGAACTACATGACAAACATCAACCTTGAAGCCAAATTAACAATTCTTCACCATAAAAGGTCAGAACTTACCCCTTCCTTTTTTTTTCAACTCATGATAACTAATCAAAGAAAATCGGTACATCAGGGGACAGAACAACTACTGCCACACTATTAGTAGTTTTGAATGTACACAAGGGAACTACAAAATGGACAGAGCTGTTCTTGTGTCAATTTAAGATAGCCACTGTCGGACTGTCCTTTGGCTTATTCTAAGTTATGATACCCAAATGGTATATGTGGTAGCATATTGCAAAGCATGGTCGCATATACATCAATAATTACAGGAAGAAAAAGGGCGATTTCTGCTATTGCATTACACACTACATAAGAGACAAGTATAAAAGGTACTCACCAAGCCTTTCTTGAGGTCAGACTATTATCAAGTGTGAATGGCAAAAGGCGACAAACCAAAGACTAAATTGGATACATATTGTAAGCGTAACTATCTGATACAGAACAAAGAATATCTAAGCAACATATATTTTTTATCAGAGAGACAGTATGCATAAACACATCGATAATTTAAATTTCAGTCACATAAGCAGTAAGCACTAAGCATAACAACAAAAAACAAAAAAATATTGGAAGAATTAAATAAAACTAGAAAAAAAAAAACTAATAGTCACTAAAATTTTTTATTTACAAAACAACAAATGAACTAAGCAAAAACAAAAACCAGAGGCTTTAAGAGAAGCTGAAAACTTACCTTTGCAGTACAGGCAGCTCAAAGCTTCCCTGCCAATATTAAAAACAGATAATGGATAAATAAAAAGGAAACAAGAAGAAATGAAATCGGTAAGATCACAAATTAAGATGGGAGTGATAAAATGCTTAACAAGAAGAATAAAAAATCTTGACAGTATAATATTGTGTCCTTTTATTTCCCTATCCTACAATACCTGGCACCAGCCAGCCAAGTTGCATGATATACTCAAAATTGGAGGACCATGCATTGGCCATTTAACATAAAGGTCGAAAGTGTGATCGATATATGATGCTCAGATAAACTAAGGCATTAGTATTCAGGTCTTTTGCAATTTTTAATAGTTCCATAAGTACTCAGAACAGTCTAATGGGAGGTAATTGAGTTCAAGTACCAAAAAAAAAAAAAGGACAGGAAACAAAGTAAAGAATACAGAGAACAAGGAAAGAGGATTCCAGGGATAATAGAATTGCTTAGAAATATATAGAACAAGGCCCTCAAGCTTATGAACACATCTAACATGTTATAAAGTCAAACCACTGCACTGCTATAGTATTTTTAGCCCTGTTAAGATATCAAAGATTCTAATCATGGGAAGGGTGATTAGCCATGTCAAGGCATCATTTCTAAAAATTCAGCAATAACTTAAACTGTACTCGGACAGAATCATTAGTAAATTAAGATTGTTGTTAACTCCCACAGCTTTTCTTTTTCTTTTTCTTTTTGTTTTTTGTGTTCTTTTTTATTGGTAAAATTTTATTGATCATAAGAATAGGCAAGGCCCAAGTACACGGGTCATATACAAGAGCAACGCCAGGGAGTAATATTCTAGTGACACAAGAAATTTTTTTTTGTGTTTTTTTAAGACAACATTCCTTTTTATTTCATTTAGTTATACCTGTTTACCCAAACATAGTGATGAGGTGTCTTGAAGAACCAACTCTAACACTGACACAATCACACATACCACTAAACAAAAACATATGCTATCAAGAAGTTTCATACTTAAACAAGTAATCCTCCAAAGAGATCTAGAAGAAGATACCGTGTCTTCTAAACATACATGGTGGCTGGTGCCAAGGGATCAAGGTAACATTTTGGAACTAAACCTCTAAACATACATGGTGGCTGGTGCCAAGGGTGTCTTCAAGGAACAATAACATCTATTCACTTTGTTTTTTTAAAATACTTTTATGATTAAATACTACTTACTACTTCTAGATTAATCAGTATCATTCCATCCTCGAAGAACCTAAAGTACTTTTTTTTAAAAATACTTTCACTCTTTCTTGAAATTTGAGAGAAGTCTCAATACTTCATTTATCGCCCTTATTCCAAAAAGGGCAAGGTCGGTGGAGGTGCAAGATTTTCGCCCCATTAGCTTGGTGAGTGGGGTCTATAAAATCATCTCCAAAGTGCTAGCCCAACAGATGAGTGCAGTGATGGGGAAGATTATATCGAAGTCCCAAAACGCCTTTGTAAAAAGGAGGCAAATGCTTGAGTCAGTCCTCATTGTTAATGAATGTTTGGAAAGTCGAGTCAAAGCCGGCATTCCAGGTATTTTATGCAAGTTAAATATGGAGAAAGCTTTTGATCATGTAAATTGGGATTTCTTGGTGCACATACTTGGCAGGTACAACTTTGGGGAAAGGTGGTGCCAATGGATGAAGCATTGTATCACTACAATCAGATTTTCTATTTTGGTGAATGGCATTCCTGAAGGCTTCTTTAATAGTTCTCAGGGATTGAGGCAAGGAGACCCTTTATCACCTCTTCTCTTCATCTTAGTAATGGCTGTCTTAAGTAAAATGTTGAATGGAATGGTGGATGGGGGCTTCATCTCGGGCTTCTTAGTAGGTGGCTCCACTTATGGTAATCTCTCAATTTCTCATCTTCTCTTCATTGACGACACGCTGATTTTTTGTGAGCCAGATCCTGATCAGATTCGTTCCCTAAAGCCCTCTTGCTCTGTTTTGAAGCCGTCTCTGGTCTCAAGCTCAATCTTGCAAAATCTGAAATAGTACAAGTTGGTGCGGTTGATAATCTAAGCGAATTGGCTGATTTTCTGGGCTGCAAGGTGTCATCATTGCCTACGAAGCATCTTGGTCTCCCTCTGAGGCCCCCTCATAAATCCAAGGCAATGTGGGATGGGATTGTCGAGAAAATCAAGCGCAAACTAGCGGGTTGGAAGCGTCTTTATCTATCCAAAGGTGGCAGAGTCACTCTTATTAAGAGCACACTCTCTAATCTACCCACATATTCTCTCTCCTTATTCCCCTTGCCTGCAGGTGTGGCGCATAGATTGGAGAAGACCTTTCGTGATTTCCTATGGGGCAGTTTGAAGGACGCAAAAATATTCCATTTGATCAAGTGGGAAAAGGTATGTACACCTTTGTCTACCAGTGGATTGGGGCTTCGCAACTTGAGAAACTTCAACAAGGCTCTACTAGGTAAATGATTATGGCGGTATCACAGGGAAAGAGACGCCCTTTGGAGGGAAATTATTGACGTTAAATATGGGAGCATGCGGGAAGGTTGGTGTTCCAATGAAGTAAGAGGGATCTATGGCGTGGTTTTGTGGAAATTTATATGCAATGGCTGTGCAGATTTTCTTGCTAATTGTAGGTTTGCAGTGGGTAGGGCACTCAAGTCAGTTTTTGACACGACACTTGGTGTGGCAAGGTTGCTTTGAAGATCACTTTTCCCTCTCTTTTTAGGATTGCGTTCGATAAGGAAGCTACAGTTGCTGACAATCTGGACATCTCCTCCAACTTCTCCCATTGGTCAGTGAGATTCACTAGAGAGGCGCAGGATTGGGAGCTGGGAGATATTGCTGATTTTTACAGAGTGTTACATGCGTTGAATCTACATGCTGATGGAGAGGTTCATTTGCTTTGGTCATCCTCAAGGAACAAGAGCTTCTCAGTGCGTTACTTTTACAAGGTATTATAGACACACCCCTCCAATGCATTCCCTTGGAAGTGCATATGGAGGACTAAGGTTTCCTTAAAAGTGGCTTTTTTTTGTTTGGCTAGCATCCCGCGGGAGTATTCTGACTATCGATAAGTTGAGAAGGCGCGGCCTATACCTAATAGACTGGTGCTTCATGTGCAAACATGACAGTGAGTCAGCAGATCATCTACTCCTTCATTGCGAAGTAGTTAAGGTTTTATGGGATGACATCTTCACAAGGCTAGGTATGGCATGGGCAATGCCTAGAAGGGAGAAGGGTGATAGAGCTATTGGCATGTTGGAGAGGAATCTGGGGTAAGGGGCAGATCACGGTTATTTGGAATATGGTGCCTCTTTGTCTAATGTGGTGAACTTGGAACGAAAGGAATAGTCGCTGTTTTGAGGAGAAGGAGCGTTCACCGGAAGGGTTTAGGGACTTTTTTTTATCATACTTTATTACTTTGGCTTCTTCCATTGTACTGAATGGCACTTCTTTCAATGACTTCTACGCTGCTTTCCACAGCTCTTAGCTTGTATCTAGGCTCTTTTGTATACCCCCTGTGTACTCGGACCTTGCCTATTTTCATGATTTAATATATTTCTTTTTTACTTATAAAAAAAAAAAGCCTTAACATCATCCACTTCTCAGTCATTAACATCCATAAAAAAATTAACATTCCACTGAATATTATTGTCAAAGTGTAGACTCCCCACACCACAAGTCATGCCAGAAAAATATCATCTTCCCATCTCCCACCTTTAATCTAATATGATTATAATTAATAAAATTCTCCATCATTTCCTAATGAACTTCCACAAACTCACCCCATATGCACCTCTTGTATCTTTTGAGCACCAACCACGTGAGCTACTAAAGAATCCTACCAGTTCTCCATTCACCAAAATTGAAAATCTCGAAGTCGACACACAATGCTTTATCCACAAACACCATTTATCTCCAAAACCATATCTCCTCAGCATCTAAACAAGGAAATCCCAGCACACATGGTCATAAGCCTTTTCCATATCCAATTTGATTATAATACAACTTTCTCCATTTTAATTCTACTCTCCAAGCATTCATTAGCAATTAAAACAGAGTCTAAAATTTGTCTTCCCCTCACAAAGGCATTTTGCGATTTTAAAATAATCCTCCCCATCTCCCTACTCAACGGTTGGCCAGCACGTTAGAAATGATATTATACACTCCATTCACCAAACTAATAGGCCGAAAATCTCTCATCTCCACAGCCCCTACATTTTTCGGAATAAGTGCAATGAAAGTCGCATTAAAACTCTTCTCAAACCTCATGTATGAATGAAATTCAGCAAACACCATAATATCTTCTCTGACAATGTCCCAACATGTTCCACGGAGATTCCTATGGCACAGGGAGATAGCGTGAAGTGGAGGTCTAATAACCACAAGATATGTACAGTTAAGGCGTATTATGGCATCCTGACAACACAACTTGATATTACGCCGTTCCCCTAGAAGAATATTTGGAGGTCTCGTGTGCCTTCTAAAGTAGGTTTTTTTGTTTGGAGTGCTGCTCTTGGGAAGATATTGACAACAAACAACTTGAGGAAGAGAAGATGTGTACTGTTGGATTGGTGCTACATGTGCAAGAAGAATGGAGAATCTGTGGACCATCTCTTACTACACTGTGAGGTAACAAGGGTGTTGTGGGATGAGATCTTTCTAAGGATTGATGTTGCTTGGGTTATGCCTATGAGGGTGGTGGATTTGTTGGGTTGTTGGTCAAAGATGCAAGACTGTCATCAAGTGGCAGTAGTGTGGAAGATGATTCCGTTGTGTATTATGTGGTGCACCTAGACGGAAGGGAATGCACGTTGCTTTGAAGATAAGGAACACACAATGACTAAGCTGAAGAATTTTTTTCTCCACACTCTAATGTCTTGGTCTTCCACTATTGTATCACATGGAGATAATGTTCAGGATTTCTTCTCTTTAATTTATCGTTTTTAGAATGTAATTAGGAGTTCTTATGTATACTTCCTGTGTACAAAGGCTATGCCTATTTCATTTATATATATAATATCTATCTTTTACTAATAAAAAAAAAAAACAATGTCCCAGCATGCTTGATAAAACGCCAAAGAGAACCCATCCGAACCTGGTGCCTTATCCTTGTCCATACCCTTAACCACATTAAGCACTTCATCTTCTTCAAACCCTCTCTCTAGCCAATCAGCTTCAACCTGATCTATAGAATCGAAACAAAGTCTGTCCAGTTTTGGTCTTCAAGAAAAATCTTATGAACACAACTACTCATAAAAATTCACTATGTGAGCTTTAATATCTCCTTGATCCGTAATAAGTCTGTCCCCATCTCAAAGAACCTCAATCACATTACTTCTTCTATGAGAGTTCGCCATTTGATGAAAGAATTTAGACCTCGTTTGTTTTCAGAGATGAGATAAGATGAGATAAGATTAAAGTTGAAAAGTTGAATAAAATACTGTTAGAATATATTTTTTAATATTATATTTGTTTTGGGATTTGAAAAAGTTGAATTATTTATTTTATTTTGTATGGGGATTTGGGAAAGTTGTAATGATGGGATAGGAGGTTTTCAAAGTTTTGGGTTTTGGTCTTGAAAACAAACAAGGCCTTAGTGCACCTCTCTCCTTCCTTCGACCACAGCACTCAAGATTGTTGCCTCCACAAAACTTTCCTCCATTAACGCTATATTTTCCAGTTCAGAAGCCACCCCTATTTTTCTTTTCCTGTCCTCCCCTGAAATAACCCCTTGCACCTCCTTCTAATCCAAACCTCTCAAGTCTTCCATAAGAAGCTTCCTCTTGCTGTCCAAATTCTCAAACTCCTCTCTATTCCATCTCTTTATATCTTTCTTAAGAGATTTCAATTTTCCAGCCAGAACAAAACTAGGAGTACCCAAAAAATTATAAGAATTCCACCAACTTCTCACCATGTCCACAAATCCCTCATCCTTCAGCCACATGTTTTCAAATTTAAAATACCTTCTCCCACCCTCAATTCCACCACAATCCAACATGATAGGATAATGATCAGAACACAATCTCGGCAATAATTTCTGACTCAAACCAGAAAAATGAGCCTCCCAAGAAGGCGAAACCAGAAACCTATCCAGCCTTGAATATGTCCCACCAAAGGTAAATCCATCAGATTTAATTCAAAAACTAAATCTGAAAAAGTAGACATTGCATGTGAAAAATATGATTCCCCCAATCTCTCACTAGGGAAACAAGTGAGATTAAAATCCACACCAAAACACCAAGGTAAATTCCACCAACCACATACACCCGACATTTCATCCCATAATAAACTCCTACTATTCACATTAGGGTCATACACACCAGCAAACACCCATTCAAACCCATCCTCAATACTCTTAAAATGACATGCCACCAAGAATTCCCCCACAAAATGATCCCTCAACTCCACCACCCTCCTATTCCACATTATAATAATACCATCAAAGCCCCATTTGACACCAACTCAACCCAACCCACACTACTACAATTCCACAAACTATGAACAATGGCTTGTGAATCTATACATTAGAAGTAAGATATCAAAACCATTTCCTGATATTCATAATACTTCTAACCATACATAACATACGAATACAATAGCCTAACATCAAGGATTCCACAGCAGAATCATTAAGGGTAGAAAAACAAGTTCATGGGGCAAAGAAGATATGTACATGCAATGCAATAAATATATAATACCTGATCAGCACATCTTTATTGCAGTGTCCACACTGATAATACTCGGATCTTTCAGCTTTTAAAAACAGATACGAAAATCCCCTTTTCTGAGGGGATCTCTTTCTCACTCTACAATCAAGAAGTTCTGCAGATTTCATCTCCAAGGATTTACGGGCAAGTCTTTTCTCCTCAAAATTTTTCAAAAGATGCAAGGGAACATAACATTCCGCCAACCAATATGTCTTCCTTTCACTAGAGGATTCTTCCACCAAGGACCCATGTCTTTTAACAATGTCAGGGATAGCTCTCCTCTTGCCAAAATCAAGAAGATACTTTACCACTTCCCCTTCAGTGCACTTCCTGCGGATAATAACTTTCTTAAAAAGTCTGATTGATTTTACAGATTGCTTGTCCAATGAAGGAAGAGAATGCGTGTTTTCAATGTCATCCCACTTAATGTTTGTATCAAGCTCTCTAACCTGTTAACATGACATGAATTAGTGGACTGAAAATTTCAGCAGGTAGCTGATTCATGAACAAATACCAGCTAGATCTAGAAAATTCACTAGTCCTGACAATTACTGTTATGTGCAACGGTTTTATTTGCTTTAAGAGCACGTATGACATAATGTAACCATGCAAATGTACTCTTAATGTAATATTGCCACTTTTCTGTGGTGTCTCAGAAAAGGCTACCAAGATTATACTTTATTCATTTTCCCATTCTTCTAGGATGTGGAGAATTTTCAGGTGCTAAAAGGAATTTAAGTTTGAAAAAAAGAGGCTGAAAACTAAAAACTTGGTGAGATGTCGATATTATCATAGCGGTCAATGATTGGGAGGTGGGTTCCCTTCATTATTTTTTTTTTTATTGGCCCAGGGTGTCCAGGAACAGCGTCCCGACTAATCCCGAGGGTGCACAGGCCCTCGGCAAGCTTTATTTGACACAAGTAAGAATGGATGGTGAGGATAGACTTTAGTGTTCCTTCCAAGTAAGGTGTGTTTTAGGTCAAATCATATCTTAAAGTTTTGGCCTCGTAGGATAGATAAAATCCTTATCATGGAAGAAGTGGGGAAGTGGTTGATCATTTTTTACTTCATTGTGGAGTCAATTCATACTGTGAGGAGTCAATGCTTAATGGAACTAAATTTTCAGCATGATTGAGCTATAGTGGGCAATGCCTCAACAGGTAGTGGATCTGTTGGCATGCTGGTGAACTTTCCTTTCATGGAAGTTTCCTTTTATTATTTAGGTGAATTTCATGTATAGTCTCCATGTACTTGGGTAACAACCCTTAGAGCTTTTCTTTCTTAAGATTAAAAAATAACCATCACATCTCAAATCAAGCAATTTAGTTGCATAAAAGAGAACATTTATGCAAGAGAAGTCCAAAAAGGTCATCACCAGATTAGACTTATGTATGATCCAATCGATACCTAAACTACAAACTAAGATGTGTAAAACAAAACCCTGATTTTGCATTTAGAGTTAACAGAAGTGCAGAGACACAAATATATCAAAGCACAAAAAAAAATGAGGAAGGCCATTGCAATGCATAAATAGTAGATACTAACAAAATTGGAAATGCTGGGAGATATACCTGGAAAGCAAGCTGCTCTACACTTGATGCTGTCTCAACAGCAGCTCGCCAAGCAACATATCTGCTTCTCTTTGCAAATTCTGAATTCTCAGGATATAATATGCCTGGTATCTTCGTACATCCAGCTGCAGAATTTAAACTTCAAACAAATTCAGAATAATCATTCAGTTGACTAAACACTTCTACTCCAACTACATATGTGAAAGAGAAGACAATATGCAAACCTTGTCTGGCAGCCTTGGAAGCCAAGGAGCAAGGCAGAACCTTCCAATTAAACACCCGACGAGAAATCCTACCACCCCTCCACCAGAACGTACTTAATCCACTGGCAGCATTTGAAGAAGGATTGGACTCTGGTTCTGATGGCCTAACCCTCTTTCGGCTAATCCCATGTTTTGATGATGCACGTAATGAACTGTTTACGACATGAGAAGCTGAACCCACAGTAATAACAGAATCCACGTGTCTTGACCACTCAGGTGAGAGAGCAAGAGGATGCAAGTTTGATTCCAACTGCAGACATCCCATACCATAAATTACTCCAATAGTATTAAATAATGAAATCAAGATAGTTAATTATAAGAAAACCCTAGGGGTTGGCTCAAGTGGTAAAGACCTTCGTCTTGGTGGTATGCTCCCTCTAGGTCTAAGGTTCAAATCCTGGGTGCAAACAATTTCTAGGGGCCATCGGATTGGGGGAACTTCCCCTTGAATTACCCGAGCTGCACTTGCAGGAAACTCCTTGCCGAGGGCCAATGCACCCCCAGGATTAGTCAGGACTTTGTTCTCAGGCACCTAGTGCCAATCAAAAAAATAAACACAGCTAATTATAAGGGCACCCAGTGCCAATCAAAAGATACACTAAGGGCACAATTTCAGCCACTTCAAACCAAGAAGTGAATAACCCAAACCAAGTATCAGAGAAGGAAAGCCTAGATTACCAAATGGTGAAATATGGAATGTTGAAAACTAAAACCTAGGGATTTAGCCCCACGGTATGTTGGTTCAGATCACACTGACACATTATGACACCAACCTAAGAAAACAGTTACCCAGGAATAAAGAAATACACCTTTCGCTTAAAAAACAACTCAAGCAACCCTTCTCCCTCACCACCCAAGCCAAGGACTAAAGACGCAATAGCAAATCTGTTATCATCTGCAAATTTTAATATATTAAGAACCATTAACATCCCCCCTGGCAACAAAAAAAGACCCCTCCAATTCGCAAAGAAAACAGTGGCCCCAGTGGAAAGAAATGCACACAAGCGAGCTAATTTGCCTACAAGTAAACTTCTAAAAAACAAGTTAATTGGTCTATGAGAAGCTGGATCCCAGTTGTCAGGCCCAGCTAATTTATACCGCAAATATTAACAGCCATAAACAAAGTTTTAACAGTTTAAAATGGAGAGGAAATGGAAAAGATACTCACTGCAAGCAATAAAGTTTTAATAGACACCAGATCAGATGCCTTAAGAATACTTTTATGCCAGTACTTGATATGATTTTGATTCAGCCATGGACCCAACAAAAGCCCATGCAGACGATCTTCAATGGAGAGAACATGGCATATGACATCTACAAGATGGCCCTTCCTGTTCTTTTTTGATTGAAGACCAAAGACATCATTTTTAGAACCTTCCTGAACAGGCCCCAAATACATGTTAAACAAGCAATCTCTTTCATCAGTTGGATATTTACAAGAAAAGCACCATCCACACTTCTCTTTCCTTGCATTTATGTTTTGGTTCTTAATATTTGGCCAACAAAACTTGGTAGATTTTTTCAAAATTGCCTTCATTTGTGTTGAGATTATATCCTCCACAGATAGTAGGGAGTTTTCATCAATTTTGTCTAATGATTTGCGCATCAACTCCTCTGCAACTAATGAGGCAGTTTGAGCAAACCTATAATAGTTTGTGTAGCCAATCCTGCAATTTGTGTGTAATGTGTCACCTTTTCTAGTGGTTATAGCAGATGGGTACAGCCGAGGACCAGTAGATTCCAAATTACTTTCTCGTCTAACATCTATGCTGGTAGATGCCAAAGAAGTGTCTCCAAAACGGGAGCACTTTCCTTGTATTTGAGACTGATGTAAGAATTCAGCAGATCTATTTGAATCATGGGCCCCATGATTTTGATAATTTTGAATGTCTGCACAAGTTTGTGTAGCTCCAGCTGATCCTTCTAAAGTTATATATGGACTTTCTGTAGCGTTCCTGGAACCTAAGAAGTTCACAGACTTGGAAACCTTAGAGCCAAGATGATCAGAGCATCCACTAGTAGGATTTTCTTCCACTTTCACGTCGTCAGTTTCGTTCTTAACAGTATTTGTGTCTGAAGATGTCAGTGGTGCCAAGGGCATCAAAATAGCCAAGCTTTGCCTCTTTGTAAGTATTTCTGAGCATAGAGAATGATTCCTCAAGTCAAAACTACTAGCTCCTTTTAAGTTAAAAGGGATATCCCAATGCTTGTATAGAGCCATTAATATGCCACTATAGAAAATGTCTGAAGTCTTTAGCACTTCAATAACAACACTCAAATCATTTCTGTGGTAGTAACTGAATGCAGATTCAGTGTCACATGACTCTGACCTGCGAAGTGAAAATCCAGACATATATGAGGGAAGAACATAACCGAATGATCAGAAGTGCGGAACAAAATTGCTCAGCATGACATATACAGTCTTTTTTTTAATGGAAATCAAGAATTTTATTCGTACGAAAAGGAGGCCTAGCCCAGCATGAATTATACATTTAATAATCAGGTGGAGCATAAGAAGATGCACAGCATTAGGGTTATGCTTAACAAAGGATGAAACAAAGTACAATTGCTTAAAAAAGAGAGGAAAAAATGAAATTAATGGTCCAACAAAATGAATTGTAATTTAAAGAAAACTCCCATTCCTCATTAACTTTTCTTTTCTTTTTTTCCTGAAAAAAAAGGTCAACAGAACTCCAATCAAAGACCAAGGCAATCAGTTCATTTAAATTGTAAAACTACATCAGGCAGCCACTCTACTGTTTAAATCCAAACAATAAAACAAGGATAAAAGAACTAACAACCCGCAATATCATGGCCTTTAAGGACAATTAAAGATCCAACAGCTGATAAGAGATAGACTGATTAACCTTGTACAAGTCCTCCTATTATACATATGAATCTTGCAATGCTGAGATGTATGCAAAGAATGACATAAACCATCCTCAGTAATTGTGGAGGTCCCTAAAAGTTAAATGTTAGCTTTTTATGTTAAGGATTTGATAGCAGATTATTAGGGAACACAATATCAAGGTGATTTATCATATAAATAAGAATGGCTATTAGTAACACTTGTGTATGGATAGCAGTCATATTCAAATAATAACCAACTTACACCAACAAGTAACCGCAGCTGCTAAAAAATAGCCGTCCATGAGGGTCAATTCCCAGTAACTCTGCCCCTCGGGGTGACTTCTGGTGTTTCATCCAAGGCTTACATCTGTCAATTGCACATTCGGGGCAGTACCAGTCACCCTCTGGCAAAAGATCACTACTAGTTCCTACACACTTTGAATGGTAAGCAGCAGGACAACCGTCACAGCATATTAAGTTTCCATCCATCTTACAAAGGCAGCATTCATCACTATTCCAGTCAGTGGTGTCCTCAACAATCTCTTCTGTCAAGCAAGAGCCCACAGAAACATCTACTGTAACTCTCCTTTTCTTGCAAACATCAAGGTTCATACTCCGATCGAAAACCATGTCAGGCTCAGCTGCCAACGATCTTCTACTAAGCTCGGACCTTATAGCTTCCACTTCAATCATATCATCAGACAGACACCGAAGTACCTCGACCTTCACAGAAGCAGGTTGTTTGTAGTAGTCAGTTCTGAATAGTTTTAAGCGACTGATATCAAATCCAGGTTTCAATTCTGAACCATGGATCAGTAGGTACTCAGCCATAAAAATGGGCCATGTAATTAAGTCTAACAAATCCCAATTAAGACTCCTACACCAAATGTTGATAGAGAGAATGTTAAGAACTAATATAACGAACCAAATTACTTTAGAAGAAAATATCAACAGGAAAAGACATAAGGATACCTTAAGCAATCAGAAGCAGATTCAGAACCTTCATTCGAAAGGTACTCCAAATGCTTCCTCAGAGTTTGCAAAATAGAAAGATGAATGCAATCAAACAATGTACTAGGAGACTTGCACTTCAGTGCTGTTACAAAGTCCTCCAACTCAAAGGGACTCAGGAATAATAAAGTACTAAAGGATCTTAAACATGTATAGACAGAAAAAAGGTCAAGAACAGGAATGTTGTCTAAATCCAAATTTTGTGAAGAAGGGGGCAATTGCGGCTTTCGAGGAAGTACACTGGTATTTTCAGATGCTTCACAACCTGAAATTGCCGCCATTTCCTCTGTTACAACACTAACCGCAGGGGATGATGATAATGGATCTTGGAAAGAATATGCAACACGATTCTGAGCAGACCCTCTGCGAGAACTTCTCCTCAAAACTGTCTCCGTGATTGATTTCAAATTATCTGCTTGTCTCCTCCTCTTTCTTCGGCTACTTCCTTGTGTACATGGACTTCCTAAGCTGCCTTGGTCCCCATGAACAACTGTAGCACCAGCCTCAGAAAGACCATCCTCTAACCGAACTTCCATAGAACCACGATCCTTGATGCAGCTATCATCCAAAAAACCAAGAGAACGATGAGCTTTCAGATCTACACTACAAACACCAATTTCCTTCTCAAGTACTTCAGCCAACACTAAAGATACATCTCCGACTGCAGCCTCAAGTGACCCACTAATATCTTCTCGCTTCGAATTACCATCATCAGTGTCTAAATTAAGTTTCTCCAAAGACCCTTTGCGCCACCATCTTCCTCACATTTTTCTTCAACCTCTCCAGCAATCTCTTTCTTTTGGGTTTCTTCAATCCTAGAAGAATTGCTAGCCCTAAATTCTACTCCATCATCACCATCAGGATCCTGAATATCCTCGCAAACCTCCAAATTCAAATCAAAACCACAATTCTTCTTCTGGTTTCCCGAAACCGAACAACCCAAATTAGCCTCAGTCAAGTTCTCATCAAAATCACCACTTACGTCTAAATTCAAATCGATACAATCCCTTTTGCTCGGAGTTTCCCGAGATTTTACACGTGTTTCACATCCATCCTTCAAGTCCACCTCC
Source organism: Cyclocarya paliurus (assembly GCA_029856935.1). Taxonomy (NCBI): domain Eukaryota; kingdom Viridiplantae; phylum Streptophyta; class Magnoliopsida; order Fagales; family Juglandaceae; genus Cyclocarya; species Cyclocarya paliurus. Next base: position 3,969,424 of record CM056956.1, read on the forward strand.
TCATTCACATTAAGCCCAGCATTCAAATCAAACCCGTCTTTCAAATTATCATTTCCATTAACATTTCCACCAACGGAAACACTCTCTTTCAAATCCACCCCAAACCCACTTTCGTTTTCTGGGGTTTGTTCAATATTAATATTCAAATTCAGATTAACCTCCACACTTTCTCTCAAATTCCCTCCAAACCCGTGTCCCATTTCTAAAATCCTTACAGATCCATCATTTAAATTACAGTTTCCATGTAAATTGCCACAGGTCCCCACGGTTTCCCTCAAATTTCCTTCAGGAGTATTAAGTAAATTACCTGAACTGCTTCGAACTTCGCACATCCGCTCGATACGGCGCCGCTTCTTGGGCTTACGGCCGAGCCGCGGTTTTTCGTGAGGCAATTCAGAGGCGGCGGAGGCTTCTTCTCTGCCCCCGAAAAGAGAAGCCACTTCGGAAAACTCCAGCTCCTCGGAACCGCCGCCCTCGTATACGATCTCGAAGAACCCAGACGAGGCGTCGTAGGATCTCACGGTCCCTGAGAATACCCCGAAGCCCTTGAACTCTTTCTTCACGGACCTTCCCAGGAACTCCATTCGGAGCAGCCTTGCGTGATCTGTGGGAAGGGAAAAAAGCAATTGAAGATATTTCAGGGTTGTGGTGTTTGTCGCAAGAATTGCCTTTTGGGCAAAGGGTCTCTCTCGCTCTGGAAATGCTTTTCACGCGCAGAGAGAGAGAGATGGGCAAGTCAGCACTTTGACTTTCTTTTCTATACTATATGTGCAACAGTGCAAGTACAAGTGGGTGAAACGAACAAATCGATCGATCCACCCGCGGGGGGGGGGGGGATCCTTATTTCCTTACAAATTCCTTTGTTCTAAACCATGATAAATGCTACAATGAACTCTCGTTACACGCGTTTTCATCTAATCTCACGTTACAAAATGATAAAAAGATAATAAAAAATAATAATAATGAGTAGATTTTTTCTATTTAAAAATATACATATTTAAATATTAATAAATGATAAATCACCATACACTACACACCATCTACGTAACATAATTTGATTTGTAAGATTATTTAAAAATTAATAGTTCATTGGCATTTCTTATTGTTAAATAAAAAAATGATAAATAAAATTTCAAAAAGACCCACATAATTAGAACTTTAATCCCGTTTGAATTGCAAGATGAGATGAGATGGTTTTAAATGTGTTAAATAAAATACTGTTAGAATATTATTTTTTTAATATTATTATTATTTTAAAATTTAAAAAAGTTAAATTATTTATTATATTTTATGTGAAAATTTAGAAAAGTTATAATGATGAGATGAAATGAGTTGAGATCATTTTTCAATTCAAAGAGAGGTTTGTTTAACAACATAATTGTTCTCGAGTATTTTTAGATATTTCTTTCCTAAACATCATTCAAAACACAAAATATTTTTAATTTCAAATCTTTAACTTTTTCTTCTAATTATTACAATTTTTTCAAACGCTCAAACAAAACACAAAAAATAATACTAATTTTTTAAATTTCAAAATAAAAATAATATTTAAACAAATTTTTAATTTTATTATATTTTTATTCAACTTTTATTCTCTCATTTTTCAAAGAGTCCAGCTACTCTGCCGTCTAGAGTAGCCCGCTCTACTTGACCGATAGTGTTAATTCAATTTTTTTTCATTTTTTTCAGATTTTTTTAATACATTTAAAGATTTTTAAAAAATTAAAAAAAATCTCAATACACTTAAAATCACTAAGTAAAAAAATAAATAATTTTTTTTTTTGCAAGGAGTCAAATGGAGCGGTACAAATGAGAGGGCAAAGTAGTTTTTTCCTTTCCCAAAATCCAATATAACATCTTGATTTAAATCATTTTACTACTATTCACTTCTCTATTGAGATAATCTAAGTATCCAAACGGGCCCTAAAACATTTTATAGTTACAAATGCCATGCATTAAAATATTTTAAAATGATACGATATAAACAGTGTGTCGTATAAAGTCTTTAGAATAAAAGTACTCATAAGAAAATAGAAGAATATGTAAAAACAAAGATTTGGCTCATCTAGACTTTATAGTTAAGTTTATCCATGTTAAGAGTTGTTGGGTTTGCTCCTTGGCTTCAATCCCACATGGGTAGGAAGTGAAGCAAGAGCAAGCCTCTTGGCCTATATAAGGAGACTAAGACTTATTGATAAATACACACCATTAACAAGTTATCAAGTAATAACTTGTGACTAAAATCCTCTATTGGCCTTTTCTTGTAAAAGGAAAAGAGGTAAGAGTTAAAGTTTTCTTAGTAGGCAAACTTTGTGAGTGTTATTTGGAGTGAGGAGAAAAATTGTGTGATTGTAATAATTTTTCACATAGTGCATTTTCTTCTCTGGGTCTGCTGGTTTTTCCTCCTATTTTGGGAGTTTTCAGGTAAATTCTTGTGTTGTTATTATTTCTCTGTTTTTCTTTATATTTTTGCATATTGTGGATCCTGGAGGGTGAATTTGGAAGGTCCAAATTCCTAACAATTGGTATCAAGAGCTGGAGTCCTTTTTTATGGAGTGGAGCTTTGATGTAGTAGTGTGGATACGTACAATCTAAGAAAGTTCTGTCTAAGGAAATTGGAAATTCTAACTGTGTCCATTGTGACCATCCAATCTTTCTTGGGAATCTTGAAATTCTATCTAGGAAAGAGTAATCTTTCCTGGGAACTTACTTAGTGAGTACTATTCATTTCTATGGTAAAAGTATCAAGAGCCAAGGTTCAAGTCTAAGTAGATGGCTGGAGAAGAAGTGAAAGTATCGAGGATCAAGAAGTTCGATGGCACAGATTATGGATATTGGAGGATGCAGATAGAGGACTACCTCTATGGGAGAAGACTCCATCTTCCATTGTTGGGGAAGAAGTCAGAGACTATGACAGTTGCTGATTGGGACCTGCTAGATCGACAGGTTCTAGAAGTTATTCGACTAATCCTGTCGAGATTTGTTGCACACAACGTCATCAAGGAGAAGACGACTGCGAATCTCATAACGGCTTTTGTCAAATATGTATGAAAAGCCGTCAGCAAATAACAAGGTACATTTGATGAAAAAGTTATTCAATTTGAAAATGTTAGATGGTACGTCTGTTGCACAGCATCTAAATGATTTTAATACTATCACAAATCAATTGTCGTATGTTGAAATTGAGTTTAATGATGAGATACGTGCATTGATACTATTGGCCTTACAGCCAAATAGTTGGGAAGCCATGAGAATGACTGTCAGTAATTCTACTGGTAAATCAAAATTAAAATATGATAATATTCGTGATTTGGTTTTGGCTGAGGAGGTGCGCAATAGGGATTCAGGCGAAACCTCGGATTCGAGTTATACTCTTAATGTTGATTCTCGGGGAAGATCATAAGATAGGAACTCAAATAGAGACAAATCAAAATCAAAGAACAGGGGTAAGAGCAAAACAAAGCCTGGGCAGCAGGCAACTTACTGGAATTGTGACAAGGCTGGTCATATAAAAAGGAACTGCAAAAATCCGAAAAAGGAGAATGATAGTGCTAATGTGGTAACTGAAAAAGTACAAGATGCACTATTACTTGCAGTTCATACTCCAGTTGATGACTGGATACTGGATTCAGAAGTTTCTTTCCACACAACTTCCCGTCAAGAAATAATGCAAAACTATGTTGCAGGTGATTTTGGGAATGTGTACTTGGCTAATGGAGAGGCTTTGAATGTGGTAGGAATGGGAGACATTGATATTGCACTCCCTAACAAGAACAAGTGGACCTTGCATAAAGTTAGACGCATTCCTGAGTTGAAGAAGAATCTCATCTCTGTTGGGCAACTCGATGATTGTAGCTATTCAGTAGTATTCTCAGATAGCACCTGGAAGGTCACTAAAGGGGTATTGGTATTGGCTCGGGGTAAGAAAACTGGTACACTCTATATGACTACTGGTTTGAATAATACTATTGCTACTACCGTTGCAGAGAACACAACAGATTTGTGGCATTGTAGGCTTGGTCATATGAGTCAGAAGGGCATAAAAGAATTACTGGCTAGATGCAAGCTACCAGAACTGAAGTTAGTTGATCTCAATACGTGTGAGAGTTGTATTATGGGGAAACAAAGGAAGGTCAGTTTCTTGAAAAGTGGTAGAATACTGAAAACAGGAAAGTTAGATCTTGTGTACACAGACGTGTGGGGACCTTCCCCAGTAGCATCTCTTGGAAGTTCTCGGTACTATATCACGTTCATTGACGACCACAGCAGGAAGGTATGAGTTTATTTTTTGAAGTATAAATCTGTTGTATTTAATGTGTTAAAAAATTGGAAGGCCCTGGTTGAAATAGAGACAGACTTAAAACTGAAATGCTTGAGGTCTGACAATGGTGGAGAATATATTGATGGAGGATTCAATGAATACTGTGCAACTCACGGTATCAGAATGGAAAGAACCATTCCTGGAACACCACATCAAAATAGAGTTGCTTAGCGTATGAACAAAACCATTAATGAGCGTGCTAGAAGCATGAGATTGCACGCTGGGTTACCACCTACTTTATGGACAGATGCAGTCAACACTGTCGTGTATTTGATAAACAGAGGGCCATTAGTTTCGTTGGATTGTGGACTGCCTGAGGAGGCTTGGAGTGGGAAAGAGGTCAAATTTTCTCACCTTAAAACTTTTGGCTGTATTTCTTATGTTTTTGTTGATTCTGATGCCCGTAGTAAACTTGAAGCTAACTCAAAGAAACGCTATTTCATTGGCTATAGAGACGAGGCATTTGGCTATCGTTTTGGAATGATCAGGATTGTAAAACTATAAGAAGCAGGAATGTGATATTCAATGAGAAGATTATGTACAAAGAGAAGTCCAGTACAGTTGCTGAAACAGCTCCTCATGAGTTCGAGTTCGTGAGTTTGGATGACCTACCAGAGACCATTGTACAGTGCAGAGATGTGAGGAACGACGAGAGTGGGTCTGGTGCACCCATTCTTATTATTCCGCAATCAGAACCAGAGTCATCTACTTCTGCAGCTGCAGTTCACAGGTCAGTTAGGACTATTCGTCTCCCACATCATTTTTCACCTACCTTGAATTATATTTTGTTGACAGATGGTAGAGAATCACAGAGTTATGAGAAAACTTTGCAAGATGAAAATTCTAATAAGTGAAAGCTGGCCATGAAGGATGAGATGGATTCCTTGTTAGGGAATCAGACATGGGAGTTGATAGAACTTCCATCAGGGAAGAAGGCATTGCACAACAAGTGGGTGTACCAGATAAAGATTGAGCAAGATGGCAGTAAGAGATATAAGGCCAAACTTGTTGCAAAATGCTTTCAGCAAAAACAGGGTATTGATTACTCTCAGATCTTTTCTCCTGTAGTAAAGATCACAACCATCAGGTTAGTGCTGGCTATGGTTGCTACTGAAGATTTATTTTTTGAGCAGTTAGATGTGAAAACAACTTTTCTTCATGGATACTTTGAAGAAGATATCTACATGTACCAACCTGAGGGGTTTGTAGTACAGGAAAAATAAGGTTTAGTTTGTAGACTGAAGAAGAGCTTGTATGGCTTGAAACAAGCTCCTAGACAGTGGTACAAGAAGTTTGACAATTTTATGTGCAGTACAGGTACATTAGATGTCAGGCAGATCATTGCTGCTAGGTCAGACATTTTGACAATTCTTACATTATTCTGTTGCTATATGTGGATGACATGCTTATTGCAGGAATTAGTATTGATGAGATCAATGATCTAAAGAAGCAGATGTCAGAGCACTTTGCAATGAAAGATTTGGGAGCTGCAAAACAAATTTTTGGCATGAGAATTGTCAGAGACAGAGTCAAAGGTACATTGAGACTCTCGCAAGCTGAGTATGTGAAAAAAGTACTCAGCAGGTTCATTATGAATCAGACCAAACCAGTGAGCACACCTTTGAGAAGTCACTTCAGACTCAGCAAAGATCAGTCACCAAAGTCAGAAGAGGAACAAGATTATATGAGTAAAGTTCTTTATGCCTCAACTATTGGTTCACTTATGTATGTTATGGTCTGCACAAGACCAGATATTGCCCATGCAGTGGGTGTTGTGAGTAGATACATGAGTAACCTAAGAAAACAACATTGGGAAGCTGTGAAGTGGATTCTTAGGTACCTAAAAGGCTCCTCAGAAACGTGCTTGTATTTCTCAAGAAAGAGCTTAGAGATGCAGGGTTATGTTGATGCTAATCTAGCTGGAGATACTGATAACAGAAAGAGTACCATAGGTTTTATTTACACACTGGGTGGTACTGCAATGTCATGGAGTTCTAACTTGTAAAAAACAGTTTTTCTGTCTACTATAGAAGCTGAATATATTGCAGTGTCAGAAGCTGCAAAGGAGATGATTTGGCTGCAGGGTTTCTTGGAGGAATTAGGCAAAGAAATTCAGAAGGGCACTCTCTACAGTGACAATCAGAGTGCAATATTCCTCGCCAAGAGCCCAGCATTTCATTTTAGGACTAAGCACATACATATCAGGTATCACTTTATACGATCATTGGACAGTTGTTACTTGAGAAAATTTGTGAAAGTAAGAACCCTGCTGATATGTTGACAAAGAGCGTTACACTTAAGGAACTGAAGCTGTGCGCAATTTCAGTTGGTGTTCAAGCATAAAGATAGGGGCAAAAAGTTGTTATGATAGCGGAAGCTATGAAAATCTTCATCCAGGTGAAGCATGGCTGTGGATTAGCCAAAGTCGCAAGGTGGAGATTGTTGGATTTGCTCCTTGGTTTCAATCCCACATGGGTAGGAAGTGAAGCAAGAGCAAGCCTCTTGGCCTATATAAAGAGGCTAAGACTTATTGATTAATACACACCATTAACAAGTTATCAAGTAATAACTTAGTAAGAAAACTTTGTGAGTGTCATTTGGAGTGAGGAAAAAAATTGTGTGATTGTAATAATTTTTCACATAGTGCATTTTCTTCTCTGGGTCTACTGGTTTTTCCTCCTGTTTTGAGAGTTTTCAGGTAAATTCTTGTATTGTTATTATTTCTCTATTTTTCTTTATATTCCTGCATATTGTGGATCCTGGGGAGTGAATTTGGGAGGTCCAAATTCCTAACAAAGAGTATCATACACAGCTTGTAAAGATGAAGATTTTAATAGTTTGGAAACCAGTGTAAAATCTAGTAATCTTTTATGCAAACGAATCTTGGTATTTTCAACTACTATTTTTTCTATTATTTATTTATATAAAATTGATTCTCTGATGGGTTGCTGACACTGTGACACATGCATTGAAGTTTAGAAAGCTATTATATGCAGTTAATAACCGAGTAACTTATAACGTTTATAAAATTCTACTTCTCGTTCCCAAATTCTATAGTTGGCAAAGGAAATCTAACAGAACTAACTGGAGATAGATAGATGATGAAATGTGAAAACCCGAACTAGCCTGAAAATAGAAGTATTTCTTTTCGATCAGGCTTGGGATGGGACTTTAACCTAACAAGTTTTGCACTTTTAGAACCATACCGAAAAACAAAAGGTAGTGATGCCCAAATTCACTTCCCTAGATTTCACTAGTTCTTACATCTTTCATGAATGGAGGAGATATTTGGATTCCCTGTATGTCCAAGACCACGACTGGGAAGTAGGCCCAGAACCTTTAGCCTAAGGACCAAGAGGGCCACGTTTGGAAAGCCTTCCAGACCCAAGGAACATAACCGCATGGCAGATAATTAGATAATTATTACGAAGTTAGAACATTGATTCACAAGTGGAGATAATCATCCAGAGGGAGATAATCCCTTTAAAGCAGACACTATATTCCCTCCTGATTAGGAAAGGATCAAGGCAATGATTATCTCGACACATTTAGATCCTTATCTAAATAGCTTACAAGAGGTAACAAACATTATTATCGTCATTTTTATATACACTTATCTCTATACTGTTCTCGACTTAAGCATCAGAATCTATCCAGGGCGATCAGAGTCAGCCACCTCTCCATTACTCCAGGTTATCCGTATGTTTAGTGATGTAAAACATGTCCTTTACAATCAATTGATCCATATTTAATAAAAGATTAAGTTCAAATGTTAACTCGGATTCTAAGAACTTGATTTTTGTTTTGATTTGGCAGAAAGAGTGTTGATTTTTTCCTTTCCCTTTAATAGCCAATAGAATGTAGAAGTCAAGGATCGTTTTTCTCGTATAAGATGCCTAATTTCCCCGCCCAAAAAAAAAAGAGGTGTTTTTAACCTATTATAGTTGGAATGTATGGAATTTGATTGAAAAATATTCATATGGCCCCATCAAACATAGTAAATATTCCTTCCTAACACAAGGAAGCAGACGATTCAATAGTTGCACAAATGAATCATAATATACACATCCGCATTATTCTAATCAAAGTTGCTTTGTATACTACTTTCTGGTTTGTAAACTAACATATTCATCTTTGTAAACAAGCCACCAAAAAAATTAAAGGTTTTGCCAAAGAAATCTGCCTCAGCTAGATGAGATGTTAGAGCATTAATAAAGCGAAGTAGTCTCCAGCAACGTATCAACTCATTCCGATTTGCCTCCCAATGCAATAAATCACATCACATCACATCTAATTGATTGGCCGACGAAGTCCGCAATAAACGGCTTTTCGAAAGAGAGGATGCACATTCTCGGTTAATACCTCCACATCCAACTTCTCAATGTACAGCCATATCTGCCCGCCAACAATTATGTGGCAACAAAAAGAAAAGAATAATGATAAGCTGACAACTTATATACTATCTGTATACAACTTAATAATAAAAAAGTTTTTTTTAATTGTTTCTTTAACTTTTGGTTTAATTTTTAAATTTTTAAAAAATATTATTTTATTGCAAAATAGTAGAATAATTGTGAGCTGGTTGTTAGTGTATCAGTGCTCGAAAGAAAAAAGTGTTATAAAGGGTCAACTATCTGCCATAAGAAACAACTTTAATAATTCATGCAGAATTTAGATAATATCTATTTATGGGTTATATATTTATTTTAAAAGATTTTGAATCTATATATTATCTCCCACTATTCCAATGAATGTTGATGGCGGGCCACCCAATCATTAGTTATCCCATCATCTCTTCTATACGAACTCCTTAATCTAGTGAATACTTAAGATTTTCAAAACAGGTCACCATATGTGAAAATGGGTGACCCAATGAATCTTGATCGGGTAGCCCTTATCATCTGTGTGAGTTAAGAAAATGAGAACAGAAAAAATGGGAATAGGAAACTCTGACAGACTCATCAAGAAAGAAAGAAGCTAACAGGAATGCCAGAAACTTTATTTACCTCAGAGGCATATTGTCTCGAGAAGGCCTTGACATAGCCCAAAGTCGACAAACACCACTGCTCTTTTTCACCTATGCTATAGCCATCACTACTAGTCCTTCCACCATTTGATTGACTGCCAAAAATAAGACACCAGGATAATGTATAGTTCCACATGAATATCATTAGATAAGAAGTCATCAAAAGATAGTTTTTTTCCTTATATTGTTATTATTATTATTTGGGTTGGTTGGGGAGGGAAACCTTTTTTGTTGTCTTTCATTCTCATTGTCCACCTCCATTGCTGATGATTCTTCAAGGTCAACCGACATTGAATCTGCACGAACCGACTTTAATTCCCACAATGTTCCAGCTCTAGATGCATCAGGCAGGCGTTCCGTCAATACATTAGAGAAGTTTTTGTACAAAGCAAGGAACAATGCCTGCAAATCATTGTATAAGCAAATAAAGTGTGAGGCAGTGCTGAATTAGGAATGGAAACAAAAAATTCTATTCCGAGATTTTTAGCATTATTCTCATAATTCAACCCCACTACGCGTTGCCGGTGACCACAAATCAAGAGGCAGCGACCAGTATGTATTTTCTAGCCATGCCATTGAAGCTTGAAAGATTGTTTAATGTTGTAAGCTTATTGTCAATGACACTTCCATTTAGGAAGCAACAAATGATGTGACTCAGATATGCCGTAGGATAAATAATTTAACAGAAGCCAAGCAACAGTAAGCTCAACCGACATGCATGCTGAGCACAAATCTCCAATAAAAGGCGTGTATCTCTGGCCCATTTTCCATGCCAAGGCAAAGAGAAAAAAAAAAAAGAAAAGGAGAGGGTCTGAACTGAACATAAAAACCATTGTTTAGCCAATGTTGTGCCAACAGGTCAAGATGATTGGAGACTGGAATTGAAATAATCAGAAATATGTTCCTCATGTCACTCAAGTAATGGCAGGAAGCAAAATCATTGTCTAACAATAATGAAAGGAACCATTTTCACACAATCATTCAAAAGCATGAGCAAAGAATGCCTGCTTTTAGCCACCAATATATAATCAATCAAAATCTTCTTCCAGCTTCCACAATTTCTTTAATTATGGCACCTAATTCCAGATGATAATACGTGCTTCACTAGGTGAATAAGTGAAAATAACAATAACAAATTAAAGGCGTGCATCTGTGAAGGGAAGGTGGGTTGGGTGGGGGAAGATAAATACTCAAATACCTCATTTTCATCAAGGGCCCGAGCAAGAAGAGCCTCTTTTGCCTCCAAAGACTCACGTATTGACAACTCTTCCTCTTTTGCCTTTTCAGCACGCAATTTCAATCGATTCAACCTCACAGGATTTTCACCAAGAACAGGTTCACCATCCACAAGTGTAAGCTTTGCTTCGGCAGCTTCTAACTCGGCTTTTGCCTTTGTTGCAGCTTCTTCAGTTGATACAATACCATTCTGAAGAGACAATATCTCTTTCCTAAGATCAGAGATACGGTTATATGTCTTGCTAACCGTATTTCTTAGAACCTGTAGACAGTAGAACAAAAAAGACAAGTCCATAAAACAAGAGTTTTAGGTAACTTAAAATACAAGTATTCCTCTACAGTAGGGGGGGAACATGTCTGAAGCAGTTTCATTTGAACAAAACTTTCTAGTTTAAGAGATTTGGGGGAAGGGGTTTCTGCATTTTTAGAGAGGCAAATCAAGTGGAAAATTTAGATTCTCTGTATGTTGTACAATCTGCACATAGATCACGTCATAAGGCAAATATAAACTCAGATGGAACAATCAGACATGAAAATGAGAATTTGTTGACAAGAAACCCGGCAAGAAATAGCATAATTGGATATCTACAGGGTATTAGGGCAAGTTATATATGTATGTTTGGGTTAGGATATACTTATCAAAAAAATGTTTGGGTTAGGATATGTCGAGAATGTTTTGAGAATGTTTTAGAAAAGTTTTGAGAATGTAGTTTTTGTAAGGTTTTGTCAAAGTTTTGAGAATTGTTTGAATAAAAATCTGTTAAGATATGATTTGTATTGGGGTTGGTGAAAAGTGGAGGTAGAATTGAAAAGTTGTTCAAAATAATTTTTTGAGTTTTTTTTTTTGGGGGGGGGGGGGGGTTTGTAAAAGTAATTTTGAAGAGATTTTTCTACTCAATAAATATATGTAAAGCATCAAGTTAATGGAAACAAAAGTCTACAGAAATTCTAACGTACCTCCCAAGGATGATCAGACGTATGAAATTGCTCAATATTTTCCGGAGAAAAGACCCATCTCACAATAGCCAAATTAGATATAAGCCGGTATCCCATCATCCTATCAATTGCTATAGCTGCCATTTGGGCATTATTCTTCCAGTAATAACCCACCTCAGCTATAAGCATGACTTGCTTATCTTGATCAGGACATATCTTTGCTATTACTTGGCCATATCTTTCCAAGACAGTGATCAAATGAGTAAAACTTTTAGATCCAATGTCAAGAAAAGTTTGCAGAACCACTTTGAGAGTTACTTCCAGACCATGAAGTGGAAACAAACTTTCTTCAATCCATGAAATTATTTCACGGGCAGCAGCCCTTCCTTTCACCATGTTACTAAGATCCGCAGAAAGTGCATGTTGTTCAGTTCTTTCTGTATCACCATCCAAACTGAATCTGAAGTTTGGTCCACCCTTTGGGGGAAGTAACTCTTCTAAACCAGGTGCATTCTCAACGCTCTAAATGAACAAAAATTACGAAGGAAATATGTCAGATAAGTGACACCATGGACACACACTGTGTTTATAATACCCTATTTTAACAAGGGTAATAATACACCTACAACTATTTTACAAATCATTTTATAGCCAGTCAATGTGATTGTCTCATTTCATTAAAAAATAATTTCAATTATACATAACCACCCACCCTTTGAAATAAAGTTCTAAAAAACAGTTATAAAAGGGTTGTAAGTTTATCATTTTCCTTTCAATAAAAATAACTTCTGCAGAATATTACCATACTAAACTGGTAATTTGCAGACAATCTGTTTATACTTGATCACAATAATTTTAAAAAAGATTGTGCAGAGAGATTAATTTATGCAAGATAGTCCAGAGAAATGTCCACACAAGCATTGATTAAGAAATTAATAAAATGGTCAAAATCTAATCAGGTGAGGCATAGGCCACACAGGGTGCAGTGTAAAATACAAAAGGCTTGCCCTATATTATAGTGATTGAAGTGTACGTCTGTAGGCACTTTATGACCACCATATCTTGAGGCTGAGTCTAAAAGGAAACAATTACAACCATGCTTAAACAGCCGACAGCAGGATGTATTACCTGTTTCACTTTGTCCCAGTATGACAAACGGACTTCTCTCTCCAAAACTTCCTGGACAAACACACGTTGTGGGGCCCATTTTGGAAGGTCCAAGACGTAAGCCCACTCTTCCCATGGCCAGATGAATTGGAAGTTTGACCTGCATGGTTGGGATGCCATCATAAAATGTACACAAACCAACTCAAGAATGTGTTCATTTTTATTTTTTTCATGGGATTATCAATTAGGAAAGCAAATATAGTTCTAAAAGCCTATGTTCTAGTCATGTGAACATACATTTTTTGATAAGTATTCAGAGATTTTATTAATGCAAGTAGATAGGCATAACCCAAATACACAGGAAGTATACAAAAGGAAACACCTAAATACAAGCTATGAACTAGGGACTAGCAAAGTCTAAAAAAGAAGCATTTAAAATATCCCCATTTGGTACAAGAGTTTTCGCCCGAAAGCAAAGAGTTTGAAAGAGAAACTCTCTAAATTCAACCAATGAACATTCTCTGTCATCAAAACAACATCCATTCTTTTATGAGGAATGTTATGCATCAGCTACTATTCACTCTCACAGCCCACACCTTATGAAAAAATAAAAAAAGGAGAAAATATTGGCTAATGAGAAGAATTTTTCTTCCTTTATAGCAATAAACACCACATTAAACATAAGAGAAATCATCTTCCAAATATCAGCAATATGATGGCTGCCCATATATCCTTTCCAACAAGCCAATAGATCCACCACTTTGGGCATCACCCAAGCTACACCCGACCTGCTGAAAATCTCATCTCAAATAGTCTTTGCCACATCACAATGCAGAAACAAATGATCGACTGACTCCCCATCTTTCTTGCACAAGTAACACCAGTCCAAGCAAATTATACCATGCTTCCTCAAATTATCCGTTGTCAGGATCTTCCCCAGAGACACCAACCAGTAGAAAAAAGCAACTTTAGTTGGAACCTTGGATCTCCAAATACACTTCCAAGGAAATTGGTTGACACCATGGCATGTCCGCACTTTTTTTTATTTTTTTATTGGCACCAGGTGTCTAGGAACAACATCCCGACTGATCCCGGGGGTGCACAGACCCTCGGCAAGAAGTTTTCCACAAGTGCACCTCAGGTAATTCCTGGTGGAAAATCTCCCAGTCCAATGGCCCCTAGAGATTATTTACACCCAAGGGGATTTGAACCTTAGACCTGGGAGAGCATAACCCCAAGCCCAAGGCTTTTACCACTTGAGTCAACCCCAAGGCATGTCAGCACTTTATAATAAGAACAGAAAAAATTGAATTTCCAGAATGTTTCCACAGCATTCTATCATCTCCTCCCTGCACCATTTTTGTGTCATACAATCTACTGAAAAAGACAGTAACAATCGGCACTTCCCAATCATGAACATCTCTAATAAATCTCACATTCCATTGGGTAATATTATTAGAAAATGATACAGAATCAGCTACAGTGGCGTCTTTATCCCTTGCCATTCTAAATAGGGATGAAAAGCATTCTTGAGTACCAAATCCCCACACCAAAGATCATGCCAAAAGCGAATCCTATCTCCTCCTCCAACCTTAAACAAAACATGGTTAACAAATTCCCCCCATCCATTCTGTATGTACTTCCACAAGCCCAAACCATACACACTTCTAACTTCATTAGAACACCAACTCCCCCAAACCCTCCCATATTTAGCATCAATAATATTTTTCCATAATGCATCCTTCTCTAATTGATATCTCCAAAGCCACTTACCAAGAAGGGCTTTATTAAAAAGCCTTAAATTACAGATCCCCAAATCCCCACAAGTAATTGATGAACAGACTTTATCCCAACTTACAAGATGAAACTTCCTATCATCCCCAAGACCACCCCATAAAAAATTACAGAAGATTCTTTCAATTCTACTAGCCACCCCAACAGGCAAAGGAAAAAGGGAAAGAAAATACATTGGAAGATTGGACAATGTACTTTTAATCAAAGTAATTCTTTCCCCTTTGGATAAATAGATCCTTTTCCACCCAGCCAACCTTTTTCTATTTTCTCAATCACACCATCCCAAATCGATGAAAGCAAGTCAGCAATTAGTCTCAAGAACTCTTAATGAAAATTTAACCTGAAATGTCTCAAACATTTATTATTGAAGAAAAAAGAAAGAGTATTCCTTGATTCTAGAGCAATGGACATCTAACTTAGTATGGTAAACAATAATTGTACAAGACTGATGTGTGCCAGATTTTACATGAACACACGTATACACATGATGAAAAGGTGTCGCCTTTGTACACGTGGTGTACACATAAGAAACGCCTACAAGAAATAGAATGAGAAAAAAAGTCCTGAAAACTGGAAATAGAAGAACCAAAGTGAGCAATCATCCAATTGTAAAGGGCTCGAAAAAAGAAGTTTTTGAGTTTCTGTTATCCTCGTAAATCCAGTTATTTATCTCTCCATATACACCACAAGCAAGAGGGGACCAACTTCTAAAAGACTGCGATGCTTCACTTTGAGAACAAGAAAATTTCCTCCTCAAACTCTTCAAAAGATCTACCACCCAAAGAGGCATAACCCAAACAACCAAAAGATAGAAGCCCATAAAAAACTAGGCACCTCACAGTGCAGCAAAAATGATCAATAAACTCCACATTCTGAAATTAAATTGCTTAAGGTCTGAAAGCTGAACTTACAGGTGGTGTGAAAACCAAAGGATGAGTCGTGTCCGACATTCCATATCTAAATCAGCTATTTTCTCAAAAAGAGCACGAACTGCACCTGCCACAACTGCAGGAAAGGCCCCAGGAAGAGCCTAAGAATAAAAGGTCGTAGTCAGGCAATAAAAAATGCAGCAAAATCTTAATTGCATTTGGAACAGACTTTAGACCTTCCATTGGTTCCTTCCAACAAGGTATGACTTGTTCTAAACTAAAATAAAGTTTCTGCAGTACCTTACAGAGGTCAATAATAACCAAGGTGTAATACATTGGCCTGAATGGAGGTTGTGGTAGCAAAAGTAACTGCAAAAAGACACAAATTATCATATAAGTCTCACATTCTCCAAAACCAAACTGTTATATGCAATTACTAAAACTATACTCAAACAATTGAATTCAGATTATAAACATAATAAAAATCCTTTTTCTAATTTTTTCCTTTTTGTAAGTCAAGACTAAACTGAAGAAAAAAGGGGGGTGGGGCATCAAGCTGGCTTTTTGGCACTTTTTTTTAGCTAGCTTAAAGCACATTTTTGAAATTTTGTTTGTAAAGTCCAGTTGTTTTGGGTTACAGAGATGTTATTTATTTTTCATCCCCAAATTTCTACCATCAACAATGATGTTTAGTGGGGTTCTACGGTGAGATTCCATTTGAGTGTTGAGTTACTAGGCGAGATTAGTGTGCTTATGGGGTTCCTAAAACACTCAATGATAGAATCGAAAGCTTTTGCTTTGACACAGGATGTAAGTGCATTGCTAATAACTTTGAGGAGCTGGAAGGTAATGAAAGAGATGAAGCTGGGGATGTCCACCGTGCAATTGTTTGCCAAATCTCTGGAGGAATGTTTGAAGGGTGAAGATTTTTACACCACTTCAAGGGAGGGTACCATAAGCTTCATTGCGCAGAGGTGTTCAAATGCCCGTGGTCGCTACTTGGCCTTAGTGGAGTACGGTGGCGATGGCAGACATCTTCATACCGGAAGAGCTGAATGGTAAGGGGTGGATGAGGATGGTGGAGGCGCTGAGGGAGGTTGTAAAAGAGGGAGGAAAAGTGAGCTGCAGCAATGGAGGGGTATTTCTGAGGCCATTGGCAGCGGTGAATCAACCGCAAAATAGTTCATACAGGGAGGCCTTGGTGCAGGCATTGGGGCTGGTGCAGTCTCGAGAGCAAAGCAGGGGCGAAGTGTTCGGTGTTTAGGTAGCTCAAAGTGGAGCCATTGTAAGACACAATAATGGTAATGGGACTAAGGTGCCTCATACCGCTGGTACAAGTGCTCAGTGAGAAGGAGGCGGTGGGAGGCTTGCTGACGGTCTAGCAGAGGATGGTGTGCTTAGTACTCTTATGGACGTGAAGGTGCAAATTGTGGCATTGCAGGAGAAAGTGGACTCCTTAATACGGTGCATTGAGGATAAAAATGACATGGGCTTGGGCTATGGGGCATGTGGACCTGGCAACAAGTCAGTTGCATCGGGCCTCAATCCAGTAGATGGGAAAGAAGCCATTCGGATGGGCCGCTCCTCAAGGTTTCAGCCTATGGGACAACACAAAGGAAAGGCTAAGCTAGGGACCCAGCCCAACTTGCAAAATCATACCAAGCCCATGTGGCAAGCAAAGAACACTACGGGCTCTAACAGTGGTGAACCTTCATCATCAAGGCCCATCTCGGTTGTGGGTTGTTTACCTGAGCAGGAACTAGCCCAGATCAGATTGACGGAGGCTGCTGGTGCCACCCCCAAGACTATCCTGCCGATTAGGTCGTTAGTGGTCGAGATTTCAAAGTATAGGGGTAAGAGATCTCGCATTTCTCGTCTCTGATGTGTCAGGACCAGCCCAGAACAGTTCAACGGAGGCTGCCCATGCCACCAACGTGGCTATCTCGCCGATTAGGTCACCGGTGGTTGAGATTCCAGAGCATAGGGTAAGGGATCTCTTGTTTCTCCTATCTCCTTGGTCAATGTGCTGCAATCGACGATTGGGCAATCACAGACTTTTTTGCCGGTGGCCAGTGACCCTACGAACGGTGTACCAACACCAGAAAACTTGTCGAAAAGGGGAAAAGTGGGCTCTCAGGGTAGATACATGGGGTTGGGAAGGACGATAACTCTAGTTTGTCTATGGTCTCTACTCATGGTCAGTATCTTTCTTTTGCTAAGGATTTGAGGACAGAGGTGCCACTCTTGATGGATTTTCAATATGTAATCCCTGCAGAATTGGTTAAGCAACTAAAGAAGGAAATTAGTGATGTTTCACAGGAGCTCTCTATGGGGGTGTCGGATGACTCGAATCTTCCAACTGGTCCTCAGCGATGGAGAGTGTTTTGATGGGGGGAGATGTTGAACCAACCCCCTTATGCAGACTCCCACCCAATCCTAAATCAGCTGGTTACGTTTCGAAGTGGGTGTTTAAGAAGGTAGAAGAGATCCAAGCCTACATTGGGATTTCTTGTGTAGGCTTTGAAGAACAATTTAGGGCCCTCCTTATCGCTATTGAAGCTAGTCGATCGAAATCAGCCACAGAGAGAGAGGGAACTAAGAAGACTCAAATGTTCTATTAATTATGATGCGAATACTTATAAAAAAAAATTAATTATGATGCAGAGGAGGGGAGTGGCGTAAGGGATAGATTGAAAGGGAGGGGGACTTCTTTTTACTTTTTTTTTTTTGATAAGTAAACAAATTTTATTAATCCAAAAAACAGTATATTACACACTAAGAATGCCCTGTCTATGCAGAAGCATTAGAAACTACAAATTCATGTAAGTTCATGCCATTAAAATCCACAGCAATGGCCCAAGTACAAAGAGTCCTAAGAAATAAAACTTTCAGCTCCTCCATAGATCTCTCTTTGTCTTCAAACGTCCTCTCATTGCGCTCCTGCCATAAACACCACATAATGCATATAGGGATCATCTTCCACACTGCTTTAATCTGACGCACACCTCGAATAGATGTCCAGCAAGCCAATAAATCCAACACAGTTTCTGACATAACCCACGCTATGTCCATTCTTTTAAACACCTCATCCCAAAGAATCCTGGCTGTCTCACAATGTAGAAGTAAATGATTCACCGACTCACCCCCTCTTTTACACAAACAACACCAGTCTGCAATGATTATCCTTCTTTTTCTCAAATTATCCATAGTGAGAATCTTGCCTAGAGACGCTGTCCACACAAAAAAAGAAGTTTTGAGAGGAGCCTTATGTCGCCAAAGCCTTCTCCAAGGAAACTGTATCTCAGGCCCATGTGTGAGAACCTTATAAAAAGAACGAACAGCAAACACTCCTTTCACTGCAGGGTTCCACCACAAATCATCTTCATGTTGGATCTCATGAAGCCTAAGATCCTCTCTTGGAATGTGCGGGGACTTAATGATCGTAACAAGCGCCTTCGCATAAAATCTTTATTGCGGACTTGGAAGATTGATATTGTGTGTGTGTTTTTTTTTTTTTTATCGGTAAAATTGATACTGTGTTTTTAAGAAACAAAGTTACATTTCATCGATAGAAGCATCATTCGTAGTCTATGGGGGTGTCCTTTTGTGGGTTGGTCCTATTTGGCTTCTCTGGGAGCTTTAGGTAGTGTTCTTTTAATGTGGGGTAGAAGAGTGGTGGATGGGTGGGAGTGGGTTTGTGTAGGCACTTAAGGGCCAAATATGGATAGTGATAGGAGAATGCTATGGGAGGAGCTGACGGGTTTATATTATCTATGGGACGTGTCATGGTGTATGAACTTGCTTTCCTAGTGAGTGATCAGGGGAACTTCCAACTTCCTTGGCCATGGAGAAGTTTTTTGAGTTCATATTTAATTTGGATCTCATGAATCTTCCTCTTGTTGGGGGCGAGTTCACGTGGTCCAATAGCTGAGGTTGGTCGCGATTGAATAGGTTTCTCGTCTCTCCTTCGTGGGAGGCTCACTTTTCGGAGTTGTTTCAAAAGCGTTTGCCTCGAGTTTATTTAGATCATTTTCCTATTTTGCTAGATTGTGAAGGTATTCATGGGGGATGCCGGTATTTCAAGTTTGAGAATATGTGGTTAACTGTTGATCCTTTGTAGATAAGGTTAGACTTTGGTGGTCTTCTTATCAGTTCATGGGTACTCCTAGCATCATTCTTGCTAGTAAACTTAAGGCTTTGGAGCATGATTTAAAAAAGTGGAATTTAAAAGTTTTTGGGAATGTTTGACAGTCAGAAGATTTCCCTTATGGAGGAGTTGCAGGTTTTGGAGGGTAGGGAGGTGATGGGAGATACCTTTGAGGAGGTATTGTTAGGAGAAATTTGGTTGTGACTTAAACTAAAGGTGTTATTGATGGAGGAGACTTCATGGCGACAAAAATCTAAGGCTCTTTGGTTAAAAGGTGATAAATTTTTTTTTTTTATAAGTAAAAATATTATATATATAAAAAATGAGTAACCAAATACACTGAATGTATACAAGAAAACACCTTGCCCATATTAAAAGCTCCTAATGACCCACATAACTCATGAAAAACAACCCAAAATACATCAAACCCATCCCAACCCCTTGTTTCCTGTAGAACTAAAACTCTACCTGAAAACTCAACCCCAACCCTTTATGTAGAACTAAAACTTCACAAAGCCCTCCCTTGGACTTCCCTCTAGTTGAGCTACCACCCTTAGCGTCGTAGTTGATTGCCCAAGAAAGACGTTGTAAAACTCTGCTTTTATTGAAACTTGATTTGGTTTCAAGCGTGTGGCTTGCTTCAATCGCAGTGATTAGTCCTTTAAATTGGTCTTCACATCCTCCATGTGAAATTCCCACGAACTGCTAATCTCGTTAACTTTAGGCAAAATCCAATCCGCAATTAGAAGAAGAGAGACCAGGGGAGCAACATTATCCCTAGACACACTATCCAGTTGCACCCCCGACTTTGGACATTCCTCTATACAAGGCACCAATGCCAAACTCATTGGTTCTCCAGCAACTCCGTTGGTTCTCTCCAATGGTTTCAGAGTCCCCATTGGAGATTTTGTGGTGACAGCAAATCCCTTCACCTCTAGGGTGGTAGTAGATTCTACATCTCCTTCAGACCTTGTTAGTACACCATTTTCCTTTAACTCTGACGAGGGAGCCATAATTTCTTCGGGGACCAAGAGTGTAATACTGACTATCGGTCTATCCTGTGCAACAAGAGGCGAATGACATTCCATTACTAATATCTCAACACCGATACCGGATGTAGACCCCGCTTCAAATAACCCAAATTTCCTTTTGACCCGACATACTCTCCTGGATCTGGTTATAGGGATAGGGCCGAATTCGAGATATCCATAATAGGGATATCCATGATTAGGAAATGGATACTGTTTCTGAATTTTTCAGCCTTCTATATTCCACGGGAGGCCTAACAGTACATGGGGATAGGATGCAGTGGAGGCTCAACGGGAGAAAATGGTTTACAATGAGATTGTAATACAAGATGTTGGCATCACATGGTCATGTTTCTCGTGGAAGAGTATTTGGAGGTCTCGTGTGCCTTCCAAAGTAGCTTTTTTTGTATAGACCACTTCTCTTGGGAATATTTTGACCACAAACAATTTGAGGAAGCGGGGTCTCATCGTTATGAATTGGTGTTATTTGTGTAAGAAGAATGGAGAATCAGTGGATCACTTATTACTGCATTGTGAGGCGATAAGTGTTGTGGGGTGAGATCTTTAGAAGAATTGGTGTGGCTTGGGTTATGCCTTTGAGAGTGGTGGATTTAATAGCTTGTTGGAAGGAGATTCAAGGCTGTCTCCAAGTGACTAAAGTTTGGAGGATGATTCCTTTGTGTATTATGTAATGTATTTGGATGGAAAGGAATGCTCGGTGCTTTGAAGATATCAAGCGTACAATGGAGGAACTTCAGAACTTTTTTGTACACACCTTATTGCTCTGGTTTTCAGCCATTGTGCTTACCGGAACTAGTGTTCATGATTTTCTATTCTTAATTTCAAGTTCCTAGAATGTATTTAGGTGTTCTTTTGTATACTTCCTATGTACACGGGTTTCTCCAACTTCATTCGTATCAATGAAATTTTCATCTTACTTATAAAAAAATGTTTGTGGAAAGCATTGTTACAAAGATATTTTCTATATCTAGATAGTTACAGAGATGCTTTCTATAGCAGATAAATAGTTTGGCTATAAATAGACTTAACGTGTAAATAGATAACGTGTATAGTAAAACCGGCAGCAACTAAAGCTGGAATCACGGTGCTCAGTTGTAACCCTTTTCTATATAAATGAAGGAAAACAATGGAAAGAGGTATTCAGACCAATTTGAAAAGCATCACTTCCATATACATGTATGGAGAAGAGAAGAAAAGAAAAAGAAACAAAAAGAGAGAATCTTATATTATTAGGGAGACCATCACGATCATCAAATTTTCAAAAAGGTGATGCCGAGAAGGGTGATTGATCTCTTAGCTTCTTGGAGTGGCCTTCAGGGTAACTCTCATATTGTAGCAATATGGAAGATGGTCTCAGCTTATGGAGGTGCATTTATAGGGAAAGGAATGATAGAAGCTTCAAAGATCGAGAGCCATCAATGGAAGAGCTTAGGAAATTGGAAATTTTCCAATACTTTACCACATTGGTCAATTGTAACCGATTTCAATGGAATGAGTTTCCATGAATTTCTTTTTTGATAAGTATTCCATGAAATTTCTTGTATCACTGAACTAGCACGCTAAGGCAACGCTCTTGTATATTATGTCCCATATACTTGGGTTTTTGCCTACTCTTATGATCAATAAAAAATTTGTTTACCGATCAAAACAAAATTTCAAAAGCATATACGATGGTAAGGTCAAAAGTCATACCTGGGAGAAAATTGTCTCCGCCATAAGATACTCATATCTGAAAGGCACAGGGAGGCCAACCATGAATGCAGCACATTCCTTCCGACTAGCTTTGCATGAACCAAGATACAGGGACAATAAAAATTACAATATAACAAAATAAAAAAGAATACTTATAGAAGATAAGGTTAAGCTCCCCCAAATAAAGTAAATTAAGGAGCATAAAAACAGCAGCATAATTCGTATAGACCAAACAAATCAAACTAGAGACCAGATATTTGACAAACTGAAACTACAAGCAAAAACCGTATGCAGCATAAACAAACAGAAAATGGCTTGAAACAAACTACCAATTCAAAGAAACGTTCTACGTTTTAGAAATCTCTTTCCGTCCCAACATTCATACCATGGTATCCGGACACATTGTGCTTATAAGCAAATCCTTGGTCTCTCTCAGCTATAGAAATTTTGTAAATTGATTAATTTATTCTTTTGATTGGTACATTATACAGGATAAGAAAATCAATCAAATCATTAAATAACTGGCACTAGTGATTTACAAACCAGCCATTGAAGAAGAAAAGCACATCTAGCAGATACTCCTCCACAACGAACCGATCAATAGGTTGTAGGTCCTGTCATTCAAAAGAGAGGGAGGGAGGGAGGGAGGGAGGGAGAGAGCACAGAAAATCATAGCATCAATCAATCACCATTCAAATGCAATTTTCATTTTACAGAAATAAAAAGTTAAATACTTCAATGATGGCATGCTAAAACTCAATATTAAGTAGTATATTATTGGTGAATAGAATTATAATTAAAGAATAAATAGCGTTTAATATCTAAAACTGTAACCATTTGCAGACATATCAAATGTGTTACATCAATTGGCATCAAAATCGGTCACTTCAAACATTAAAAACAAGAAAAAGGAAAAAAAAAAAAAACCTGAAAATGTGAGTGATCAAAACAAAGGTTACAAGATTATAGTGGACTGGTGTTGTATGAGACTGCGGATCATCTTCTACTGCATTGTGAGGTTGCTAGAGAGTTATGTGAAGATGTACTGAGAAGGTTAGAGCTAGCCTAGTTTATGTCTGCCACACTGGTTGAGCTTCTGGCCAATTGGACAAATCTAGGCAATATTCCACAAATCACAAATGTGTGGAAGATGGTTCCTATTTGTATTCTGTGATGCTTATGGCAAGAGCATAATGACCTGACGTTTGAAGACAATGAGCGTTCATTAGAGGAGCTTAGATTACTTTTTGCTAAAACTTCATTTTTATGGGCCAAAGCTGTAGATTTCAATGGCCTTGATCTTCATGATTTTCTTGTTTCCATTTCTTCTTCCTAAATAGGTGTTACCTCTTGTATATCCTCTTCTGTACTTAGACTATGCCTATTTTTATTAATACAATCGTTTACTTAAAAAAAAGTTACAAGATTAGTTCCTTAAGACAACCAAAATCCTCCATTCTTTCATTTCTAAAGTTGTATTATCAGAAACAGCAGAAACCAACAGCTATAAGAAAACAACCCGATTTTCATCTGCATTTTCTTCATAAGTATAATCATCTCATTAAAAAAAGGCCAAAGGCTCATTCCATAGATACACAATAATCATGGAGTGTCCTCTCACGACCTTCAAAGCTTCCATCATTTCTCCCCCTCCAAATACATCAGCACATACATATAGGGATCATCTTCCAAATTGCAATCACTTGTGGATTGCTTGGAGACCACTCCAACTTACTAGGAAACCCACCAGCCTTCAAAGCATGACCCATCCCAAAAAAATCATTCCACATGGTTCTGGTCACCTCGCAGTGTAGAAGCAAGTGATCTACCGATTCTCCATTTTTCTTACACATAACACCATGATCCGACGTTTCCTTAGGTTTTCTATAGTAAAGATCTTGTTAGCATCTTTTGCTAACAAGATATTCTGACCCTTATAAAAACAAGAAGTTTATAGTCTGTTCCTCAAATCAGTTCCTTAGTATGCAAAATAATAGTTCATTTCCTAGGAAGAGTATTTGTAAGACTAATCTACCTCAAAAGCAGCTTTCTTTGTATGGACAGCTTGCCTTAAGGAAGATTCTCGCTATAGACAATCTAAGGAAACGTCGGATCACTGCGATGGATTGGTGTTGTATGTGCAATTATGAGAGGGACGACCTTTGACCATCAACTACACAGTGAGGTAGCCACGACCTCACGGAATGATTTCTTTGCAAGAGTGGGGCTATGATGGATTATGCCAAGAGGTTTGCTTGGCCTTCTTAGCAAATTGGAGAGGTCTTCATGCAATCCACAAATCACAACAATATGGAAGATAGCCCCAATATGCCTATGATGGCATCTTTGGAGCGAAAGAAATGAAAGAAGCTTTGAAGATCACGATCAGACAATGGATGAGCTTAGAATTTTCTTGATCGACACTTTATTCCATTGGTCAAGTATGATAGATTTCAATGGACTGAGTATCCATGACTTTATCGCAGCAGTTGTTAATCATGCTTAGGTGTCTCCCTTATAAAAAATATTCATCTTTACCTATAAAAAAATAATTTTAAAATCAAACGACTTAATAACCAAAGGGTTGATATATACACGTAAATATGAAAAAGGAGAATAATAGTACACAGAAAGATTAACATCTTCCATCGAAAGCTACCTCAAGTTTACTTGCAGGAAATATATTCAGTCTGCGTATTCTTTGAGGATACTTTAGCTCTGCTTCATGCTTCTGTTTACCATGAGTTATCCCAGAAAGTGTTGAAGGTGAATGGGGTTGCTCAGGGCAGCTGATGGGACCAAACTCATGAGACTTACCAGAAACCAGTTGAGCTTCAAATGAAAGATGAGGCCTAGGAACTGACAAGTGAAAGAAGTACCAGCACATATCAGGGGAAGAGATGTTAATAAGTATAAATGCAACCACACTCAATATTTGCATTCCTGTCATAAATTAACTATAGTATGAGTCCTTCCAAATTTCATGCGAATAAATGCATGAAATTAAATCAATGCAACTGGTAAAAGTCATTATTGATTACTACTAGTACATTACCTGTAAATCATGAAAACATTTGAAAACTAAATATGTGTCCAAATACTACCAGAAAAATAAATGATTTGGTGGCCAAAATCGCACAATGCAAAAGGCAATGAATTTTTTTTTTTGTTTTCTGATAAAGTAAAAATTTATTAATATCAACAGGTGTAACCAACTACATTGGGTATACAAGAGAGAACACCTAGCACATAATAGAGAACCGCTAATGAACAATAAGTCCATCCAATATACACTAAGCCCGACTGGGTCAAAAGCACCTCCCCACAGCAAACCAAATCACTGTAATTAACCCAACCCCTTGTTTCCACAAAACTAAGACTCCACCCGAAACTCCCTTAGAAGCTAAATAGGACCATTCTGCATACTACACCTGAAACTAATACTCCACCCCTTCCTACCAGGACGGAGGAAGGCTTCATAATACTGCTCCTGCCCTCCCTCTAGACCTCCCTCGACTAAGGCAATGGTTAAAATAAGGAATGAATCATACAAAGAAAACAGATCTTATTTCTAGAGATGTAGCCTCTTGTACATATCCTATGTACTTAGATTGTGCCTTCAGCGCTTTTTAAGGAAAATTTTATTATTTATTTGAAAAAAAAAAACTAAAAAAAAAGGATGAAGATAATTAATAATTAATGTTTAACGAGTACTAATGATTACTTATCATTGTACCAACCTAGAAAAGAAAAGAAAAAACCATTACCACTATCAAGTTTCCATCCATTGTTGGATAAATCTTGTATCCGACTCCACAAATCTTCCAAGAAATCCTGATGAAAGAAAATAAAAGAAGATAGTTTAAGTAGAAATGATGCACCATCCAAGGAGAAACAAGAAAATAATTGTTGCAAAAATAAAATCGTACATATACGATTATAACTTTTTTTTATAAGATCATAACATAACTCAAATTGAATGTTAAAAAACTTGAGCAAGGCGCTAATTTTGAAGTCCACATTGACCCTTAGTTCATAGACATTAAAACAGCTCCAAACACAAGAATTTTCACCATAACATCTAACTATTCAAAACATAAAAAATTGCTCTTGTTTTACAAACCAACAAAAAGATGGGAAATGGCTGCCAAAGCAAGGACTTATTGTCCAGGATCCGCTTTTAGGGTACTCAAGAGATTCACAAACTTTTGCAAGATAGCAGAAGCAACAAATATCTGTATACAAGCATCTGCAATAACTATGTGGACCTAGAGGCAAAGGAACAATCGCAATAAAAACAACAAAAAATGAAGTTGTGTTTGTTAATAAAATTGCTCAATTCACCCAAAAAGAAAACAGGACAGATTGATGACCCAAAAAAAAAGCAATTAAAACTCTCTGAAAATAAATATTTATGGTAAGAAAATATACCTTTTCACCAAGTCCATTCTTAGCTTCATCGTCATCTTCGAAAAACGATAAGCCGCGGTCAGAAGCATGCCTTCTGATGCTCAAATAAGCTTCTACACCAACCATGACTCTCTCAATCTCCTCAGGAACTTGCTGCATTTAACGTGCTATGTCAACAAACGAGAGAGAGAGAGAGAGAGAGAGAGAGAGAGAGAGAGAGAGAATTTTTAATGTTCAAGAGAATTAAAACAAAAGACCAGGAGAACACAGGAGGAACCACAATAAACTTCCATGCAATCTAAGTTAACATGTGCCAAGACCATTCCAGAAAGACCATGCAAACTTTTAACCACAGGTTTATTTTCTCCAAAACTCTCTTCATTCTTACTTTCTTAGTAGTATAGTAGTCATGTTACAATATAATAATTTTGATTGTTCATAGGGGGCTTGTTCTCTGAACTGATCAGTGTGTATCTAGATTGACTGCACAGAACTAAGATAATTGTAGATCCTCAATTTCATTTTTTACTTATATAAGGATTGCATTTTAATTTATCAAACAATCCTATTTTTCCCCTTTTTTCCTACTTCATCCATAGCTATGACATATATGCCCATCAGCCAAACAGACATAAAATATAAGAAGCACCAGTATAAAATACCTAAATTTGAGGACTCAAGATTGACGATGTTGATAATGCTGATAATGAGATGTAGATTCTGAAAGACATATCTAGAACTTAAGGGCAATCATGCAGACACAACCCAAGACTCATGTTTGATGGGATCGTATATATCTTTGAAAGGTAAAGTAGCAAACTGCCCCATAAAATCAGCAGATTATATGTGCAGCACCGAAATAACATTACCTCCACTAGTTCAGCTCCTCCCCACGGGAGACAAGATAAAATACAAGTAATGTAGAAGTCCGCACATGCTTGCCAAGAGGGATTGCCCTTCTCCTCATCCACTGTTGTGGCAGCTGATGATAACAGTGTTTCAAAGGCGACAACTAGAGAACTGGATTGGAGAACTTTACTACACATCTGTAGATGGAAGTAGATCGTGCCAAAAAGTTCAGCACAGGAAAACAAGATTGGTAACAGCTAAAACAAAGATATTCATGTTCATGAACATAAATAGACCATATAGATTTTATCTACATTCTCAAGCGTCCAAACTGGAATCTGACAGTGGTAGATATAGATGTCATCTCAGTAAGATCTTTTATTACACGAAAGAATTAACCAAGAAATAGTCACAGAAAAATGAGTGCCACAGAGTCTACAAGTGAAGTATATGGGAAGTCATGGTAACAATAAACTTAATTAATACCATCGATTCTTGGTTTTTCTTGAGCATATTTTATTCTCCTTTTGATAAGTACAACAGCGGAAAAAGCGAATATAAACCATCCAACCACTGACCCAAGAGTATGAAGCAATGCACTTCATAGCAATTTAAAATCTAATTTATATCTTTCCACCATTTTGTTTTGAAAGGTATCCACTTTCTGTCATATATCTCCATTTAGTAACCATCCAACAAAATGGTAAGGCTAACGTTGGGTTTACAATAAAAACTAAAGAAACATAATATCCATTTAAGATGAAACAGTTTCCCAATGCATGTATCGAACAACACAATAGGTAAATTGAATTTCTACATTTTCCATTGGCTCATCATCATTCATCACGATAAATGATGGGCACATAATTTCTAAGAGAAAAGTTTACATACCAACACAGTCAGAAACCGCATCAAAATACGAATCCTGTTGCAATTTCCAGAATCAAGGGCATCCTGAATGTTAACCAGAGTGAGAGAAGAAAAAAACAGGTTATCTACAGGAATAATCCCATAAAAAGAATAAGTTACTTCAAACAAGACAAAATAAAATAACATCTCAAAGAGCTTCTATCCTTCTGCAAAAACATCAAAGAACAACATATGACATAAAAAACTATTTTGCTTGAATCGGATTGGGTAACAAATTCGGCATCTTGGGCGGCCGAGCCATGCCAAAAAATTCAGCAGCTTACATCTATCAAGCCAGATCAGGTTCTCCAAGTCATCATATTATTATACAAATTATTTATGACAAAAATACTATTTATTGGCAAACTCTTATCTTTATACAGAAATGATAAAGCTGAAGTCACTATGATATCCATGATGAATCTACAGTAGCCACCCCCACCTCTAATGATTATAAAGGTAAAATTATATAAAGCAATCTGCTACTTTGAAACATGAATAGAATCCAATTGAATGGCTTGTAACCATGAATTCTCTTGGGAATAGGAGAAACCACATGACAGTGTGTGTAAAAAAGATTTCAAAAGAGAATTCAAAAGATTTTTTTTTTTTTAATAAGTAAACAATTTTATTAATCAATGAATAGGCATAGCCAAGTACACAAGGAGATATACAAAGGCATGTCCTAACTATGTGGGCACAATAGAAACAAGAAAATCATGTAAATCAAGGCCATTAAAGTCAACAACTATGGCCCAAGTAAAGCTTTTAGTTCCTCCATTGATCACTCCTTGTCTTCGAACATCCGATCATTGCACTCCTGCCACAAACACCACATGATGCATATAGGGACCATCTTCCACACAACTTTAATTTGTTGAATGCCTCTTAGATTTGTCCAGCTAGCCAAAATTGCCACTCCTGTCGAGGGCATAACCCAAGCCAACTCCATTCTACTGAACACCTCATTCCATAACACTCTAGTTGTCACCAATGTAGTAGGAGATGGACCACAGACTCACCCCCTTTCCAACACATGCAGCACCAATCCGCGATGATCATCCTGCGTTTCCTCAATTTATCGCTTGTGAGGATCTTACCCAAGGAAGCTGTCGACACGAAAAATGCCACTTTGGGAGGCACCTACATCCTTCTCCATGGAAACTGAATATTCAGCTCTTGTGTGAGAGACTTATAGAAAGAGTGAACCAAGAATGAACCTTTACCTGTGGGTATCCACCACAACATATCTTATCGTTGGTTGCTCGGTTTTATGGAGTACAAAAGGCTGAAAAAGTGTTCAGAGCTGCTCATTCTCAATCTTGAGCCGCCCTAGTAAAATTGATATTCTACTGGATTTGCTCCCCCGATATCACCATGACTTCAGCCACTGAAGCTTCTTTGGCACTTGCAACCCAGAAAACTGAAGGAAATAAATCCTTTAAAGCACAGTTACCACACCAAATAACACTCCAGAATTTAATCCTAGAACCCTCACCTAGAACAAATCTTGTGTGTCGAGTAAAGACCACCCATCCTCTTCTTTTTTGCTTCCACAATCCCACTCCATAAGCCCCTCTCACTTCCTTAGTACACCAGCCCTCCAATAGGCCTCCATATTTGCTCTCAATCACCAACTTCCATAGGGCTTCCGATTCCTTATTGTATCTCCGCAACCATTTTCCAAATAGCACCCGATTAAAAATTCTCATATTTCTAATACCTAAACCACCCGTGAAGATCAGGGAACATACCTTCTCCCAATTGACTTGGTGGAATTTGAACTCCTCACCCACTCCACAAGAAATCACGTTGGAGTTTCTCAATTCGGAACGACACACTTGCTAGGATAGGAAATAGAGGCAAAAAGTAAGTTGGTAAATTAGACAATGTACTCTTTTTTTCTTTTCTTTTTTGATCGATAAATTAGACAATGTACTCTTAATCAAGGTAATCCTACCACCTTTCGACAAGTACATTCTCTTCCATCCTGCCAGTCTCTGCTCTACTTTCTCAATCACTGTGTCCCATATTGAAGAAGCTCTTGAGGCAGCCCCCAAAGGGAGACCAAGGTAAGTCATAGGAAGAGAGTCAATCTTACACCTCAGTTGTCTTATATTATGAACACCTCCAATTGGCACTATCTCTGATTTGTCAAAGTTCACTTTCAACCCGAACGCTGCTTCAAAACAAAGTAGAAGGGCCTTCAATGCCTAAACCTGGTTATGATCTACCTCACAAAAGATAAGTGGGTCATTTGCAAACAAAAAATGAGAAATATTAATAAATCCCCTATTCGGGGCTCCAATCGAGAAGCCAGCCAAGAAACCATTATTAACCAGTGCTGAGGTCATTCTGCTTAGCGCCTCCCTCACAATAACCAAGAGCAGTGGGGACAACGGGTCTCCTTGTCTTAAACCTCGTGTGCTATTAAAAAAGCCAGTTGGACTTCCGTTTATCAAAACTAAGAATTTCACCGTTGATATGCACCAACGGATCCACGATTACCACCTCTCCCCAAATCCACACATCCCAAGAAGGTAAAGTAAAAAATCCCAATTAAAGTGGTCATACGCCTTTTCCATATCCAACTTACAACTGATCCCTACAGTGCCAACTTTCAGTCTACTGCCAAGACATTCATTGGCAATAAGAACCACGTCTAAAATCTGTCTACCCCTTACAAATGCATTTTGGGGTTTGTAATTATCTTCCCCAATACCTCACCTAGGCGATTCGCAAGCACCTTAGAGATTATCTTGTATACCCCATTTACTAGGCTAATGGGCCAAAACTCCCTAATCTCCGCTGCCCCAACCTTCCTCGGTATCAATGCAATAAAAATGGCGTTTAGACTTTTATCAAATTTTCCAGCCGAGAATAGCTCTTGAAACACTCTCATTAGGATGTACTTTACCACTTCCAACCATGTTTCCAAACTTTGTTACTTTGGGCTAACAATATTGTATTAGATGGGGGTAATTTTAGTGACTGGTATGCGTCTTTTTTTGTTTGTAGGCTATAATTAGGTATTTCTCTCTTGTATACCACCTGTGTACTTGGGCTACGCCTAATTTTGAAGATCAATAAACTTTATTAATTATCAAAAATATATTAAGAACCATTATCTTCAATTTCGTTTATGTTTGGATGGTTGACAATACCTTCAAGGAGGCAGCTCCTACAGGGCGAGAGAACAACTCCTTCCTAAGGGAGGAAGAGGGAACTAGATGTCGACCTCGATAGCCAATTCTCGAAGGAGGGGAATAAAGTATGCACGCATGCTTGAAAAAAAGACATGGATGTTTGACTCCAACTTTCACTCGTAGAAAAGGAGTCCAAAAAATCAAAAGCAAATTGTGTTAGTTTTTCCCGAAGAGTCCCTCATACTGATCCCACAAGGCCATGGGTATAGAGCCACCGTCAAGTATAGCATAGCATGTGCGGGGGTCATCGACTAATAGGGGTCCAATACCTCCCGTCAAGCCCAAAGTCTGCACCAAGAAATAGATAGGTCTAATTAAGCCTATCCCACTTCAGGAAAAACTCCATTTCCAGGTCTGGCTTTGGGCCAAGTTTGAACTGGACCAGAATGATAAATAATATTCATGGAGTTGTACCCAATTCAGGTCAGCCTCGAAACCATGCCTCATATTTGTTGGCCCAGCAGTCCCACTCAAGCATTGTCCATTGGATTTTTCTCAGATTTATACTCCAAAACAAGTCAAAAGAATTTAACTTCTGGCCAAATCCAAGCATGATTTCCAAACCAAACATCCAACTACACCCTCATAACACAATCTCCACAGCAATAGCAGCAATTATGAATGTCAAATTGGGAGCAGATGGAAACATATATGGCCATGCTCTATAGCATAAATTATGCGCCTAAATATGACAAACAAAAAACAGCAGAACAACATGAGGTCATAGATTTTTTGCATGGCAACAATCCAATACTCAGTTTACTTTCCAACCTTAGTTTGATAGCAAAGCATGTAGGATGCAAGATTACAAGAGGAAGGTATTCTTGCAAGCTGTGCCAGCCACATACTAGCTCACCTGAAGATTAGTCTGAGTATTCTCCACTACTTTCCTAGCAAAGTCCTCGTTTTCCAAGTTCATCAAGCCAACCTGAAGAGAGAGAGAAGAGGTGATTTTTGCTATGGGGGAGAGAGATCTATTATGAAAATAGTTTGAAATGCAAAACCGAAATGCAATCATAGTCATCAGAAAATTAAAATACAGAATATGACACTGCATTTCCTGCCTGCAATAACAAACCAATACTTAAATGACACATTAGAGAGAGGTATGTTGTTTGCAGAGTTGTTCAATGTTCTGTAGAAACTCCATGCTTATGTTTCTTTACCTAAACAAATTACTGTTATGTTGCTTGAATGGTACTCCATAGTTAAATGAACCATACTCTTTTGCTTCTTTCACAAGATATAATCTCCGGTTCATCGAGCTCGGAGTTTAAAGCAATTCTATGTCCTATTTATGAAAACTTGAGTAACTACATCATTCCAAATAATACAATAACTTCACACATTTCCAAACAGTAGCCTAAATAAGCTTTAATTTTCCACAAAAAAATTGAAAGAGGAATGGGAATTTACGACTCAACTTCTGCATTGAATAGATATCACATTCTTTCCCCCAAATTTAAGCGTCTTCAGTTTCTTTGTTTGGATGTTTGAATTGAGAGCCCACTTTCCAAAATGCATAAGTTCTCTAATTTTCTATATTCCCTTATCCTTTTTAGAAACCAAGGAAAATTCTCAATAAACTCCATCCCATACCTAATATAAATAATGAATATGTGAGGAAGATCACTATATCTTTTTCCCTCAATTAATTTTTTTTTATCAGTAAATAAGAATTTTATTGAAAATAGGCGAAGCCTAGTACACGGGACATACAAGAGCCACACCTAGGCATGACTGTCTAAAGCTACAAGAAAATCATGTAAGTTCATGCCATTAAAGTCTATTACAATTGACCAATGGAATAAAGTGTGAAGAAAAATAATTCTATGCTCGTCCATTGTCTGTTGACGATCCTCAAAACTCCGACCGTTCCTCTCCATCCATCCATATGCACCACCATAGGCAGGTCGGTATTATCTTCCACATAGCTGCAATTTGAGAGTTACCCCAAATGCCTTGCCAGCTGGCCAAAAAGTCAACAACCCTTCTTGGCATTGCCCAAAAGAGTCCCACTCTCGCAAAGATCTCGTTCCATAAGCTCTTGGCTACATCACAATGCAATAATAGGTGATCTGCAGACTCACCACTTTTCTTACACATGCAACACCAATCCAATACAATGAGTCGGCGTTTCCGTAGATTACCTAAGGTGAGAATCTTCCCTAACGAAGTTGTCCATACAAAAAAAGAAGCTTTTGGGGGGCCTTAGTCTTCCATACGTTCTTCCATGGGAATGTTCTTGTAGAATGTGTCATAAGAGATTTAAAGTACGACTGTATAGTAAATTTCCCCTTCTTGGATGGTGACCACATCATCTAATCCGCTCCTCCAATCACTCTATAATTGTACACAAGATTGAAGAAATCTGTAAATGTGTTAATTTCCCAATCTTGGGCAGCTCTAAGGAAAATAATATTCCATTCGGGAGAGCCACTAGAGATATTCCCCCAATTAATCTCTCAAGGATTTCAAACATAGT
This sequence comes from Cyclocarya paliurus, assembly GCA_029856935.1. Classification (NCBI taxonomy): domain Eukaryota; kingdom Viridiplantae; phylum Streptophyta; class Magnoliopsida; order Fagales; family Juglandaceae; genus Cyclocarya; species Cyclocarya paliurus. The sequence continues at coordinate 4,003,460 of CM056956.1, forward strand.
TTTGAATTCCATTCCATTCTAGCTAGAATGGCCGGAATTTTCCTTTCCAATGTAGTACCCGATACACTATACATTCTCAATCCATTTTGTTCCAAATCTCAGCCCGTTTCGGCCAAATCCGGACTGTTTTAATGACAATTTAGTAATTTTCTTGAGTTTGGATGGCATTCATGTAATTTTAAAATCTAAAAGGAATTTAGATAATTTTATTTTTTTTGTAACTTTAAATATGTCCCCTCATTCTCTTTTTTTTTAATCTCATTATTTTTAATAATTTCTCGGCGATATATTTTTTTTCTTTGTTTTTTTTTTTTTGTCTCAACTCAAGTTTGTGATTTTTTTAATATTATCTTTTGATCCCAATATCTCTACCTTTTTTTAATGTTTTCAACGTATATTCATTTTAGAAATATTCAAGTCTTATATATATATATATATGGAAAATGCTAGTGGAGCCCCTCAAAGTTACTACTCAATTATTTTAATTTTTTTTATTTTTTTACTTAATGATTAAGGAAGTGACCATTAGTGAAATTGTGTATTTTTTTAATTTTTTTTAATGATTATGGATATTAAAAAATTGTTGAAAAAAAATGAAAGGGAAAAAAAAAATAGACTAGCGGTACGCCCAGCGGTAACTGCTGGGCAGCCCGCTAGCACTATCCATATATATATATATATATATATATATATATTTACACACACAAATACAATATATGATACACACTTACATATACTTATATTTCTTTTATTAATTATCTGTTTATATATGTATAGCTAATCCTGAAACGGTACATCGGAATGCATTCACCGAAATATTTCGTTCAAGTACTTAAAACTGGAATGATCACCAGAACGGAATTTAAAACATTGAAATTTTTAAATCAAAACATATAAATTGGGATGGAGGATGTACTTGTTAAATGTTTAAACAAGACCCAATTATTGTTGGCATATTATTTCATTTCATTCACTATAGGTTCATAACTTAATTACAACTACACAACTAATGATCTCATAAATGTGCCCAACGTTCTGAAATCAGAGTCATACAAAACTAGGAAGCAACCCCTTCTTCCTCACTCACAGACGGATACACTAATAATTACAAACATCTTCAAAGTTCATATCTGAAATTTAACGACATTTTTATAACTGGTACACAAAAACATCTAGTCCTACAAACACAAGCACTAAACATAATGGAGCTTCTTGAAAGTAATATAAAAGCAAAAGGAGAGAAATATGATGAAATGCACTTACCAATGTCCCATACAAAGGAATCTTGTGAGGCAATTGTTCAACACATTGAACAAGGAACTGTGTGGAAGAAGACAATAAAGTAAATACCTCAACAGATGTATTCAATAAAATTAATATGTGATGCAGCAAAGAATATTAAACAATATTTTCTTATTTGGAATAATATACACACAAAAAGAGGATCTATGCATATTGAAAATGGATGCAGGTATTAGAAGAACAAAGAAATAAGGTGTCAAGCATGGAACTTGAATTCACAAATAAGAACAACTTTGTAACAACCCAGTCCCACATTGAGAATATGAATATCTTTCACAAAGTGGATAGATTATAAAGATAGTCATGAGTGCTAAGTTCCACATTAGCTACTTGGTGAAACTTAGCTTTATTAGTGACTCTAGGAAGCTCTAAATTGACTAATCTTTTTGTGGTTCTAATGCAAATATGTCTGGTGCACCTAGATCATTACTTGTGGGATATGAGCCAATCCCCAGTCAAAAGTAACTTAAGCCAAGCCATCTACAACAAAAGAGCGTAACGAGGACGTCAAGATTTTAAGGAGGAAGGTTGTAATACCCCTGATTGAACATAGGAGGCAGTGAATGAGATCCCACATTGTCTAGGAGGGAGAAGTTCTTGTTCTTTTTAATGATTCGAAGGGGCTATAATTGTAGACTTTACTAGTTCTTTTGGGATATAGGTCCAGAAGTGGCTTGGGCTTCCAATGGTTGTTACATGTCCACTGTAGCACATCACATTCTACTCAAAGCTTCCATAACCACTATGAAGAGAAGGAGCATAGAAGGACTTAATGCTGAAGAGAGCTCTTGAAGAATTCAGGTATACCATTAATCAAAACATAGAATCTCACAGCCAAATGCAGTGCAATACACTCAACCACATTTTCAACTTTCCAACGTGTGATATTTCTATAATTTTCATATACTATTCAAGTGATCAACCAGCAGGTAAAAGTACAGAGTCTACCAATATATTTACATACTACATTATGGACCAAAAAAAACCAACCCTAGTCTCCTGATTTTTCTGCTAAACTAAAAAGGTGAGCTTCTCGTTCAAAAGCTTCCCACTAAGCAAACAAAAAGTCAACATAAAACCTAAATAAGAGAATTATATCTGGAGAACTAAAAAAGGAATCAAACCCACTACTTTTTCTTCATTTCCTCACTAATTGAAGCAATGAGAGGGTACGCGTTTAGTACTAAAAAGAAAGTGAACATTACATCCAAAATATCTTTCTCGGAGTGTTCCAGCTCTCGCCGAAGTGCGCTAAAACATGTTTCCTGCAAGTCAGAAAAGAAAAACAATTCCAAAATTCATCAATCAGGTTCAAAGTTTGTGATAGTTGCTTCATTAGGTTAGTAGAGAGAGCTCGCGAATTGGCAGTATAACAGCGCAACAGTTGTTTTGCGAACTAGGGTTTTAGGAAAAAGTACGATACGCGCGCGCATACACGGAGAGAGAGAGAGAGAGGTACGAACAATGTGGTCTTTGAAGTCTGTAGAGGTGCCGTACTCATGAGACTTGTCGCCGATTCGTAATAGAAGATTCTTCCAACTGCTCATTTCCCCCAAATTTTCCTTTCAAAGAGCGAGAAATACAGAGACTTTCAGAGAGAGAGAGAGGGATTTGCAGGGTTTTATCGTTTGTACAATTTGGTATGGAACTTCACTTGAACCCTAATCCGAGCTGCCCCGCCAGCCCGGCCCGGCTCGGCCCATTTGAGTTCTCTTTTCCTTTTTCTTTTCAGCTATATATTCTCTGCCGTTTATTTTCTTATTTTTTATTTGAATTTGTCTGTTTAGGCTGGGTTTGGGTGCAAGTCTCCTCAGATATTCTTAGGAGACTTTGTACGGGTAAAGTATATTTTACATCCAAATACCGTTTCGTACGGCCATAGAAGAGTTGAGATCAGAAGGATTTATCTTTCCCTCCCTCTCTCTTCACACCCTTCTCACATATTTTTTTTCAAAAACAAATCCAATCGCCACAAAAATCATCACAAGCTCGCATGCGAATAGCACTGTGCGACGGAATGTGACGGTGTGAGGTGGTGGAGGTGTGGTGGCGTCAAGCTCGTGTGAAACCCATTGATGGGTATATTGCGTGTATGTAGGGCTGTAAAATGAACAGGCTACTCGACAGGCAGCTCGAATTCGACTCGATTAAACTCGAATCGAATATTAAATGAGCCGTTCGTAAACATAGAATTAGGCTCGATTATTATACGATACAAACTCGTATAAATCTCGACCGGCTCAATTAATGTTCGTGAACAAACTCGTATAAAGCTCGACTCGACTCGTGAGCTCGACTCGTATATATTTATACATATATATAATAGCCAAAATTTATAATATAATATTTATTCTTAAGTGTATAGACTTGTCACTTAGTCTTATAGACTTATAGTCTATTAATCCACTACATATACTATATATAAATTTATAATATTAACTTATAGTCTTATAGAACTATAAGTTATGATGAAAATATGAGTCCAATAAATATATAACATTATAAATTTACAAATTACACCATATGGTCCATATTATATATATATTCATATTAGTATATGTATATGTATGTTAGAAAGTTGGTATATTGATATTAGTAATAGTATATGTATGTTAATATGTTAGTGGTGTTAGAAACTTAGAAACATGGTGGACCGGTGGTGTTAGAAAGATAATACATTCATATACTATTACTAATGTATGGTGGTGTATGATATACTAATATGCTAATATAGTAATATTAGTATATTAGCATATTATTAATAAATGTATAGTATTGTTAATTTATTATTAGTATAGTGTACATAATATATAACATTATAAATTTACAAATTACACCATCTCCTTACCATATTAGTACAATAGTATTAGCATATAATAGAACTATAATATTATATTATGAATTTATGAGTAATAAATTATAATATTTGATAAAATATAAAGTTTTTATAAAACAAATATATAAAGTTAGACAATGTTATCTCTATGAGGAGTATTATTATTATTATTTTATATATTTTAAAAAAAATATGAACTTGTGAGTCTGTGACTATTTACTATTATTAATCTTATTACTTTATATATGATTAATCAATAATCACTAAAATCTAGTAATATTGTATAATTTGTATTCATAAATTATATAAACTATAGTAATATACATGTTTAGTGTTAATGTCTATTATTATGTTTTTAATATACATGTTTCTAGAATACTAGACTAGTGTCTATTGAGTATTGTTGTGTAGTGACTCTAGTGACTAGTAGTCTAGTACTAGTAGTAGTAGTTTAGTATTGATTAATACATATGTATTATAAGTTATAACTGCAAGCATAAATTTTTTTATTTTATTTTATAACTACAAGCATAAATAATAGTGTTATTATATTATACTAATTAATATAACTAGAATATTATTTTATGAGTACTAAATTATAATGTTTGATAATTTATAATGTTAGACAATTTTATATAACTAAATACTATAAATAAATATAGTCTTTTTTACAACACTACTTGCTAGTTTTAAAAATTATAGTATATATAATAATATAGCAATTAATATGTATTAAAATTTATAGACTATAGTATTTTTTTAAGTAGAATAATATTTAAATTAATTTAGACATGTATTATTTAAATTTTTACTTAAGGTAAAATGGTAAGAAATGTTTTTTGACTGTGAGGACTGTAGACCGTTGGATCAACCTATAGATATCTTAGATGCCGTTGATTCGATTACCCTAGGGTTACAAACTTAAGTTTAACCTACTCTTTGCGCCGTTTCACTCTCAACTCTCAACTCTCAAGTCTCGACTCACTCACACTTTCACTCACTCCTTCAGACTTTCTCGAGAAACCCTAAACTCGCACTTCGACTCACTCCTTCCCGAATCTCTTCTCTCTTGTTTCTGGAATGATGGAATCAAGGATTCCTGAATGCTTTCTTGTTTTAGCCAGGGGTAGGGATTCACGAGGGGCCTTTTGTGATACCGTCTCGGTCCGTCTGTAACTGCGAGAAACCCTAGCAGTTGCAGATGCAGCCGGCGGCCGTATTTTAAGGGAGCCGTGGCTGTAATCTCAGCCTCTGAGATTGCAGCCGGTCCTCGAGAAATGGGTCATTAAATGCATGCATTTATGACTCCCAACCAACTGTTTCCCTGATTCTCTGGTTTGTGGTTCTCTGGTTCGTCGATTCGTCCGTCTATGAGTCGATTACCCTTGTTACTTTCTTGTTTCTAGCCATTTGGTTAGGATTTGGGAACTTGGCAGATTTGATTGGTCTCATCTAGTTTTAATTTATAAATTTATCTGAGTATTTTCGAATATTCATTCTGGTTCTATCCTAACTCTTTATACATTGTAGTATTGTTAGTTGTTAGATTTTAGATTTTGTAGATCTAGATCTAATCATCTAAGTACAAAGTACGCCAAACATGCTCTGTGCTCAGTGGTGTGACATTGTTCTACCATACGGTTTTGATAGCTTTGTGAGTCTATGACTGTCCAATGTCCATCACTCTGATTGATAAGTTTATTGAGTGTAATCTATTTTTTATATGTAATGACAGAATATGCCCTGTTAGGGATTTAGGCTGTGTTGCTAATATGCTATTGTTTACAAAACAAATATATGTTTCGAGCTTTATCCTTCATATATGAGAATTGTGGGAAAACAAAACTCTGAAAAGCTTGCCTACAGATCTGTGCTTGATTCCTTGAATCAACATTTACAGTCCACTGTGAGTTTAACTTATTCCCCCTCTTACCTGGTGCTATGTACTATTTATTTACTATAGATTTTTAATTTCTCATTTGCTTCTCTGAGTTGTCTCGGGTTATTTGTGTATATTGTTGATTGGAGTGTGGAGATTTGATTCTGGCTGTATGATCTTGCTCCCAGTATTTAAATATGCTTTCTTTTAAATGTTTTTAGTTGATTAATCTGACCCTATTTGGTTCTTACTTAATGCTTGTTGTTCTTGCTTGAAGTATTTAATGATGCTTTATTGTTCATGTTTGGTTATTGTCTTGAGTATTGAAAGATGCTTTATTTAACATGTCTTGGACTTGGTTGGTTAATCTTATCCAATCTGTTCTATATTTATATTCTTGCTTCAAGTCTTTAAATATGCTTTCTTGAACCTGTTTTGGTTGATTAAAAATTATAATCTATGGTTCTTACTTCAACTAATTAATTATGCCATCTTCAACATGTCATCTATGATTAATCTTTTACAATCTGTTTTGTGTTTATGTTCTTACTTCAAGTCTTTAAATATGCTTTCTTCAACCTGTTTTTGTTTGATTATAAATTATCATATATGGTTCTTGCTTCAACTATTTAATTATGCCATCTTCAACATGTCATCTATAATTAATCTTTTACAATCTGTTTTGTGTTTATGTTCTTACTTCAAGTCTTTAAATATGCTTTCTTCAACCTATTTTTGTTTGATTATAAATTATCATATATGGTTCTTGCTTCAACTATTTAATTATGTCATCTTCATCATTCTTTGGTTGATTAATCTATTTTTTACAATATGTTCTGTGTTTATATTCTTAAGGTGCCTTGCTTTTGGAGGCATATCGAGCCACCAAGGCAAGAGTCTACTGAAACTGTTTGAGTCAAAATTGTTTGACTCTTAACATGTTTTGGTTGATTATATCAACTATACCAGCCTTGCCTTTTGGAGGCACATTGAGCCATCAAGGCAAGGCTGCCAAGGCAAAACTGTCAAATGTTCTTGACTTTAACATGTTTTAGTGTCCTTGCTTCTGGAGGCACCTTAAGCCATCAAGACAAAGTTGTTTTCATTTTAGTTGATTAATATAACTTGTGTCTTATATGGTCAATGTTAATATGCTTATTTTGTGTTTCTGGTTTTGTGTTTTAAAAATATTAGACCCTAGCAAATGGATGATCGTATGAATTTACTGGTTGATGCGGTGGAGGACTATGAAAATGAAAACTCTATTGGGATTAGTCATGTAGACCCCATATCTGATGATGGTGGAGACACTGCAAATACTGATGCTTTAAATACTGTCTCTACCGAGGGCCCAACAGATGTTCAAACAGTAGCCAATGAAAGAAAAAAGAGAAAGAGGACTTCCAATGTATGGAATGATTTTGTCGAACTTGAACGGGATGGAACTAAACAGCCTCAATGTAAGTGGTGTAAATCTTTGTTCAAAGCATCTCGATCAAGTTCTACGACTACACTACGTAGGCATTTGCTAACTTGTATGCCATATATGGGGTCTAAGAAAAAACAAAAAGTCTTAGCAGTTGAGTCTAAGGATAAAGATGGTGGCTTCACTGTCTCAAATTTTTACCTATGATCGTAGTAGGGTCCGAGAGCTTGCCTCTCATATGATACTTTACCATGAATATCCATTTTCTTTAATGGAGCATGTGTTATTTAATAAGTTCATGAGTGCAAACACTCCATATTGGGAAAAAATGTCTAGGGCTGCTGCAAAGAAGGAATGCATGATAACTTATGAGGCTGAAAAGACAAAGTTAAAGGCTTTGCTTAAACCTGTTAACAAAGTCCATATCACAACTGACATGTGGACTTCTTGTCAAAAACTTTCATATATGGTAGTGACATGTCATTTTATAGATACTGATTGGCATCTTCAGAGGCGTGTTTTGAACTTTTGTAATGTGCCTCCCCCACATACTGGCCTTCTTATTGCTGATGCTTTAGAAAAGTGTTTTCAAGTTGGGGAATTGAGAATAAAATAAGTTCAATTACTGTTGACAATGCAAGTTCTAATGATGTTGCCATTAGGATCTTGAAAGATGATTTTAGATTGAAGAAAACACTGTCTGTAGGTGGAAATTGTTTCATGTACGTTGTTGTGCACATATTACTAATTTACTGGTGCAGTATGGACTTGGGGAGATTAGGGAGATTGTTGATTGTGTGAGAGATGGTATAAAATATTTGGTAGCATCAGAGAGTAGGCTAAAACATTTAGTGAAATTGCAAAACAGTTGCAATTACCCTCAAAGAAACTGATTTTAGATGTGCCTACAAGATGGAACAGCACATATTTAATGTTGGATGCTGCAATTCAGTTTAAAGAAGTTTTTCCTAGATATGGTGATAGAGATAGTAGTTTTGAATGGGTTCCAACTGTTGAAGAGTGGGGGCAAGTTGAAAATGTTTGTCAACTACTTGCTATTTTCAATGAAGTAACCAATATTGTATCCGGAAGTGATTACCCAACAGCAAACTTATTCCTTTCTGAAGTATGGAGAATGAAGGACATCTTAGGTAAGAAGAGTAGAGATGAGAATGAATACATGAAATCAATGGTAAGGAAAATGAGTACTAAGTTTGAGAAATATTGGGGGGAGTGTAATCTATTGATGGCAATCGCTGCGGTGTTAGACCCTAGATTCAAGATGGTCCTAATCCAATTTTGTTTTCCATTAATTTATCAAGAGTCGGACGCTTCTAAGAATATTGATCATGTCTCTCAAGTGTTGCATGAGTTATATGATGAGTATGTTCGTGAATACAATTCGACTCTTGAGGCACAAAGAGAGCAGGAAAGTGCTCGAACAAATGTATCCAGTTGTTCCTCAAGTGCTGGGAGAAACATGCAGAGTGGCCAGTCTTTATTTAAATCTTTTGTTAGAAGTGTTGATACCGTGCAGCCTTGTAAATCAGAACTGGACAATTATTTAGATGAGAGTATATATATATCTGTGAAGAGGGTTCAGATGCAAGTTTCGATGCCTTGGAATGGTGGAAAGCAAATAGTCTTAAGTTAGAACTTTATCCAATTTGGCCCGAGATATATTGGCTACACCAATTACCACAGTTAGCTCAGAATCAACAATCATTGATGCAGGATCAGAGTCATTGATCCTCATCGAGCTTTGTCAACTGAAACTGTCCAGATGTTGTTATGTGGGTCTGATTGGGTTAGAGCATTATATGGGCTTAAAAGATCATCAACAAATTCTGTAAGTGTAATCTATTTATTTTAAGTGCCTGTTGCTATTTAACTATTTTATACTTACTATTATTAATTTATTTACAAAAATACTAATGCCCGTTTTTTTCTTGTTAATAGAAGGACGTTCCATCAGAAACTCAGATTCTCTTGCCATAGCCATAGGCCCATACAGACTTAGATTCTGTTTTTTTATCATGTTTAATCTATGGAGCATTTTCGCAGCTTTCTAGTTTTATGATTTATCTAGTCTGTATTGTTTAATCTACATGATTTGCTATCTGATATTTGGACAATTTACTATGTAATATTTGGACAGTTTGGTTCTATCTGATTTTGTTTTGGATGATATGAGTCATGACAGTTCAGGTAATTTCTAAGTTCTAACTCCTCACCATCCAGATTTCCTAAATTTCTTTAAATGGCAAATTAAATTTTGCATTGCTAACATCCCTTGACAATATTACTAAGTTATTACTTGAGTAATGATGCAAGGGAATAAAAATTATATTAATATTTTTATCTGTATCAGTGTGTCTGTGTGCAGGTTGTCATGGTGATTTTCTTCAAGTTTGGGAACTTGCTGACTTCTATTATGGTTCACTCAGATTTTGTATAAGTTTGGTATTTTCCTGTCATTATGATTTTCTTGAAGTTTGGTAAGTGCAGTCTGCAGTTGGCTATCTGATTTTGTTGGCATTTGGTAAATTCTTGTGAACTTGTTTTGGTAAAAACTCAAGTTGTCTGGCTTTTATTTTCTAGCTGTTTGTGTTGAACTGTGGTAACTTGTGAACTTTTTGGTAACTGCAGTTGTCTATCTTGGTTGTCTGGCTGATTTTGTTGAACTTTTGGTACTTGTTGTGAGAACTTGTTACTCAACTTGTAACTTCTTTGGTAACTTTTTTGGTAACTGCCTGTGGTATTATGTATTAGTGTATGCCTATTGAGTATTGCATACTGCTACCTGCTGGTTGGCAGATTCTTATATCATATGGGCCTGTGGCTGGTAACTGCCTGTTGTATTAGTATATGCCTATTGAAGTTGTCAACTTGTCTACCTAACAGTTTGTTGTCTGGGTGATATGAGTCATGCCTATTGCTGGGTCGCTATTTTGGATCTGTTTTGTGGTAATTCATTTGGACCTTTGGTAACTTAGCTGAATCCCTAGGGCCACATCTTTCTATCTGATTTTGGGAACTTGCTGACTTTTGTGACTCTGTCATTTGTTCATTTGGACCTAATTCACATATTTGTTTATGAGATTGCTTGTATTTTTGTAGTGTAATTTGTGTAACTTTTAAGATATAACATTGATTTTTTACGCAAATTAAGTTTTGCATTTTCTGTCAAACATCCCTTGACAGTATTACTAAGTTAACAGTACTTGAGCAAGGGATTAAAAATCTGCCTAACTTTTTTATTGTATTAGTGTATGCAGGGCAACAATGTCAAGATTTCTAGCTCCATTTATCAACAAATGAGGGCTGATTTTGTTTACAGCCCAATTTTTTTTTTGAAGTTTGATGTATCTTATATCATAATTTATTGTTGTAAAGTATTTTTTGATTCACTAGTTCCATTATGATGTAAAAATTAAAAATGTCATTTAATGTACCATAAGTCCATAGCCATAATACTCTTGAAGGTGATATGATGTAAATTTGTATTTAATTTATTATTTTATTGATGCATTTATTTTAATGTTATATTAAAAATATTAATTTTTAAATTTAGTCTTAAACGAGCCGAGCTCGAGTCGAGCTTGGGCTCGGCTCGATAACTGAACCGAACTCGAGCCGAGCTTGAGCTCATTTCCTCACTACACGAGCCGAGCTCGGACGATATAATGAGCTCGGCTGTAAACGAGTCGAGCTCAAGCTCGACTCAAGTAGTGAACGAGCCGAGCTCGCACACCCCAAGCTCGCTCGAGCTCGGCTCGTTTACAGCACTAAATGGAATAGACAAGTCATTGAGTACATCAAATAAGTTCTGAAGCAAGCA